>JAPDSC010031040.1:47943-58397 GCA_026290005.1 Latrodectus geometricus | reverse complement strand
TTTATATATATATATATATATATATATATATATATATATATATAAATACAGGGTGATCCAAAAGTCAGGACGAACTTTAAAAATGAATAATTCGAAAACGAATCACGATACCAAGATGCGGTTTGCACCAAACGGATGGGAAAGAAACCGGGTTTTGTGTGGCAATGAAAAAATAGTTCTGTTGGCGACCAACAGATGGCGCTGTGGGATTATGCAAAGCAACAAACGATTTAAAAAGAAGCAACTACAGCAGGTAATGGTAGTCGAAGCTGGTATGCATCGAAATGCTATCCATAGTTGAGAAAGCCCTCTTAGTTAAACTGTTTTATAAGAATTCGGAAAGTGCCATTACGGTATTGCGAGCATATCACTACATGAAGGGTATGCGAGACAGCAAAGGACCAATAACGTCTTCTGCATTGAACAAAATTGTGAAAAAATTTGAAGCTACAGGTTCTTTGGCGTCACGCCAAAGAAGTGGACGTCCCTCAATTGCAACTGCTGTTGCCATGACAGTGGAGCAGACGGTGCAAGCCATGTCGGCGGTTGCTGCACATGGGGAGTGCAGTGCTCGAGAAGTTTCGAGGCAGACAGGAGTGTCGTACGGAAGTGTCTGGAGAGCGCTGCGAATAACTTTGCAACGGTATCCCTACAAGTTGCAACATAACCAAGAACTGAAACCTCCGACATTTTGCGAATTTGGTCTTTAATAAGATGGAAGAGCAGCACGACATGCTTCACATTGTGCTTTGGACAGATGAAGCACATTTTACACTCTCTGGCGCTGTTAACACCCACAATTGTCGAGTGTGGACCACAGAAAATCCACATGCAGTTGTTGAGATACCCTTGCAACAGCCTAAAGTGACAGTCTGGTGTGGCTTCACTACTGATTTCATAATTGGTCCCTTTTTTTTCGAGGAAGTCACACAGACAAGTTTCCAAATAGTTTCTGTCACCGGTAAGCGATATCTAGCACTATTATAGAACAGCATTATTCCTGAACTGCAAGCGTGACAGGCACTCCAAACAGTCACCTTTATGCAAGATGGAGCACCACCTCATATTGCTCTACCTGTGCAATGCTGGCTACGGTCAACATTTGGGGAGGATCGCATTATCAGTCGCTATTTTAATCACGCATGGCCTCCAAGATCTCCCGATCTCACACCCTGTGACTTTTGGCTGTGGGGCTTCTTGAAGTCAAAAGTGTACCGCGACCAACCAGCATCACTAACGGCACTGAAAGATGCCATCCGCCAAAATGTGTCTGCCAAAACGCAAGAAATGCTACTAAATGCTGTGAATGGTGTGGTGACTCGTCTCACAGCTTTACTTCTGTATGATGGACAGTACATTGAGCATTTACTGTAGTAGGTACTAATTAACTGTAATTAATCTGACTTCATTAATCATTTTTTCATTTGTAAATCATCTTTTGTTGCAATAAAATACTATAGCGCCCTCTGTTGGTCGCCAACAGAACTATTTTTTTTCACTGCCACACAAAACCCGGTTTCTTTTCCATCCATTTGGTGCAAACTGCATCTTTGTATCGTCATTCGTTTTCGAATTATTCATTTTTAAAGTTCGTCCGGACTTTTGGATCCCCAGGTATATATATATATATATATATATATATATATATATATATATATATATATATATATATATATATATATATATATATATATATACAGGGTGATCTTTTTCGAAGTGACAATGTTTGCAGTACCATGTAGCTTGATCTAGCAGCTTTATATTTTCTTACAAAATGATTAATCGGAAATCTCTATTCAATAACAGATGAAATATGAATCTAAAAAATATTATGTGCATTCGTTTGCAGTATATTATTATTTTACAAGTGTTTGAGTCATTATAATTGAAAGAAAATAATTTTTTGGATCTAATAATGTCGATTTTGCAATGAAATATTTATTTTGATAAATTTAAAGTAACTTTGTATACATAAAAATTTAAAATTAAGTTGTCCTTCCCAAATCAATTTATCGTAAAGGCTGTAAGCTTAGTTTATGCACGACAACAAATTTACATTATTTAATAATTGGAAAAGGGTCACAAACATGCTAACTTATCAGGCAAAATGTAAACTTATTAAAAAATTTAAAAGTTTGGTCAATATTCTAAGTTTTGGTTATCAAGTTTATACATATGAAAAGTTATTAATTTTAAGAATAACTTAAAATACAACGAAGTATTGTATAGGGTGAGTTTTGCAACACATAAATTAATTTTTAAAAAGTTTTAAAATGAAATAAGCCTTGTAAGATTAAGATTGCTGGAAACTGCAGATAAATTGTCTTATGTAGAAAGTTTCTTTAAATTCTCTTAAAATTTTGCTTTAGTAATGACTGTTCAAATATGAAAAAAGGTCTAGGAACAGATTGATGCTAAACAGAAATATGAGTTGAATTTCCCCACAAAAGGCATTTTTCTTTGTCATAGCTTACTGAGATTTATATTACTTTATTTATTTCAACAGCAGCTGATAAATATAAAGATAGGCACACTGATGGGTCTTTATTTAATAAAGTATCTAAAAAACGATTCATGAAACAATATCTGCAAACTAAATGAGGAATTTTAATAAATATTGTATGCATTTATGTAATAAACGTTTACAAATGCACTCGAAAATCTAACGAAGCGTTGATAAAATAATCCTCCAGGTTTTGATTTTCTATTCATCGAATAAATTATTTAATCATTGAATAAATTATTAAATAAACTGCATGAATTCGAATGTTCCATTTTAAGCAAAATAATTATTTACTTTATTGTCCTAAATATTTGAGGAAATAAGTATTTCTACAGTTAGATTACCAAATTTTGATAATTTATTGATTTTTATTTGAAATAACTTTGAAATAAAGTAGTGAGCAAATTTTCTTTCATAAATTTTATTTGAAACACTCATAAAGTACTTCAGCATTAAGATTCATACAATTATTACATAAGAGATAAAAATCCATAATGAGCATATTCTAATATTTATTTTTCAGAAAGTAACCATCATGTCACTTTCAATATGCTCTAATTAGCATATATAAAATATCATAGAATAGTTCTATATGGAATATTTTTTAAATTCCAAATAAAATTTTTTCCCACAATGACTAATCAAAATCACAAATATTATGAAAATTTGCATAAAGTATAATATGTGAAATTATTTTTACATGAATCATTATTATACCTGAATTTTAGATACAAAGTATCAAAATAACAACAAGTTATCCTTGAAATATAAGTCATTATTCAACTTGTTAAGTTTATATCATCACCTGAAAATTTAGAGTTCATATGATTTTATAGATTTCCTTATTTGCCGAAATGCAGGTCGTATTTCCTTAAATACTTACTAATATTCCCATGCATTGATATAATAATTGTAAATATTTGTATGCAAATAGAAGGGAGATTATCATTTTCAAAATATTTATTTTTTTATAAAATTATTACATTTAGTTTTGAAAATTAGTCTTTTTCATTCAGATGTCCTGATTTCCGTTTTATGATGTCATTTCCGTTTCATGTGCAGATGGGGTCACGACTGTTACTTTATAGTATATTTCTTTCGCTCTTACCCAGCTGTAAGAATTGTCGAAAAGAATAACATCTGAAAGAGGAAAAAAGAAAAAAAATTTTAACAGATTTATTTTAATAAATTATACAATTAAATGGAAAGCTTCTTATATAAGCAACGACCTGTTTTCTATTACTAATATATAAATAAGATTAATACAATTGAAAATAAAATATTTTGCAGTACAGAAGTAAAGAAAACAAAAATTAAAAGTTAATATTGGTACTTAATACTTAGGAATTTATAAAAAAAAGCATTATTTAATACTTGAAACTGAATCAAAAAGTAAATTGGTAATAAATTGAAATATTATAGTAACGAAATAAATTAATTTTCATAGATTTAGTTAAATAATAAAAATAAAATTTTGATTTGTAAGAAAAAAGGCTTAGCTGAAATAATAACATTCATTGAAAATATTTTAAGTTAATCAATCAAATGCTTATTTATATTTTTTTTTATCTATTTTACAAAATGTATTAATTTTCAATGATTATAAGGCATGAAAATCAAGTTGGCAACAAAATGGCTATCTTTCCTCTATCGCAGACTCTATTTCTACCTCGAGTAGGAACAAAAGCTGAAACTCTTGGTTGATCTAGCCATCTTTATGAAAAAACAATAGCAAAAAACAAATCAAATCTGAGTCAAGATATGAGAATTTAATGTTAAAGATAATGTGTGAAGAATTGCATATAATTGTATACATGTCCAAAGTATGTCAGTACACACACATCAGTTAAGTAAAAATAATAGGATAAAATTTGGGATCGACAGCTCTCATTCTTTAGAACACTTGTGGCTTTGAAAATTAGTTTATGCTGCTAACTAAAATTTTTGGTATTTGAGTAGAGAAATTGAAAATATTCTGTAGTAATATAAAGTCAATGCGAGGTCTGTTCCTTAGTTTGATCCCTTAGTGTTCTTTTTTGCACCGGGCGACAAATTCAAGTGAGGCATATTTCTTTGAGTGAATTCATAATACCTGATAATATTTACATGCAAAAGACGAAAAAGTTATTTTTGACATGATTTCGGTTGTGTAACTCATTTATTTACAATACTTAACATAACAATAAAATTTATAATAATCGTCCAACATTAACAATAATCGTCCATTGGATATTAACAATAATCATCCATTGGACATTAACAATTATCCTCCAAGATGACGGCAGTGACTTCAGATCGCCTAAATTAAATTTAAGGGTAATTCGATGCAGTTAGTTTCACTTCAAGTGTTGGTGCTTTATGGAAAATGTAATTATACCACACATCAATAAGGTTTGGATCATTTTCTGTATTTTGAAATTTAAAAAAAAAATTTAAATATCGACGACTAACAATTTAAGAAATATAGAACATAGTAAAGTTTTTCTAGTTCCGAAATTTAATATTTTTTATTTCATGATACAGACTCAGACATAATTATTTTCCAAGATAAAGTTTCATATTTAATTATTCTATTGCCTTCATTATTCAATTATTCCTAGTTGAATTTTTCCTTGTTCAATTCATTGTTTTCTAGTTGAATTTTTCATTATTTGAACTCATAAATTGAATGAGAGACTAATTCATAACAATGCTACAATTTGTGCGTTATTTCAAACATAAGAAATGAAACAATGAAGATTTCTTCAAGATTTAAAACAAAGTGCGGCTATTTTCATAAGAACTGAAGTTTGTCAAACTTAGGAAAGTAAATAAATTTATTTTGAATTTAAGAGAATGAAAGAATTTAATTTCTGAAATTTAAAAATAAAAGATTTTTTTCTTGAGAACCAATATTTTTGATAATTCACTTAATAATTAATAGTTTCCTTATGACAGACGAATAATTTATTCCAAAAATATAATACACTTACATGTTCCAGCTTTTTCACATTTATACATTCCAGTCTCGGAAAAGTCCTCCGTCTCCAGGCGTAGCAATGGTACCAATTCCGTGATGTTTTCCTCACCATCTTCATCAACCTCTTTCAAGAAGAGTCCAAATCCAATGTCTCTGCTCTTCGTTTCAAACTCCCATTCAATGACGGATCCAGGTTCCTTGACTTCAAGCTCTATTTCATTAAAAGAAGCACGCGGAATGACCAGTTTCTTGACACCTTTGGCTTTCGAAAGAGAGTTTTTGCTTTTGTGGATTATGAGATGGGAAGGTACTGGACCACCATGTTTAAGCTGAAAGATTCGTTATATTTGAAAAACATGATTTGGTTGCAATTTTTGTTCAATATACAATGTTTTTATTATTCTGCTCCATTATACAGGTAAAACGTTTCATTTTCAATTTATTTTTACCAATACGAAAAAATTTGATAACACATGATGGCGAGGGATTGCCAATCACTCGCCATCATGTGTTATCAGCAACGACCCAATTACACGCTGGAAAGTAATATGGGTAGTATTTTAGTAGCCAGTTCACAGGTCTGGTGGCAAAATCTTACACTGAGTATTCATTTTCTAGTTCATTTGGCATTGAATTAAGGGTTGCATTGGCATAGAGAGAAAGATGAAAAGCTTGGATAATATTAGGTATTACCTAACCATTTCTTAATCATATTTTAATTTTAAAATAAATGCATCTGGATATAATCTACTTCCATAAGAAAACAATAGTCCTCACCTCTAGTGACTAACAATTATTGTGTTAATAACTGAATTTCTGGACAATTTTATTTAGTTAATAAGAAAACTTCTAAGAAAAAATATTTTTCATATTTTTAATTTATTTAAGTTTGAAAATTGCCTCAAATTCACTTGTATTTTAAATTCACTTTCACTTTTATTTAAATTTTTAATTTTGATTAATTAACTCAAATTCACTTTTACTTGAATTTTTAATTTTGATTAATTAACTCAAAATTAGTTAAATTAATGCTTTATTTTAGTTGAATGATTGATTAATAGTATAACTAAAAGAAAAATGTTAATAAATTTTTTAATTTAATTATTGCGTTGTTAAATTGCGTTTATTTTAATATTTCTTCTTAAATGAGTTACTTTTAATTCTACATTTTACTTGATATTCATGCAGTTATCATAGCTGTATTTTTCTTTTTACATTTTTCATGAAACCTTTTACATTTTATTTAACTTAATTTATGATCGCATTTATAAAGATCGCTCTTTTTTTTAATATGTACACACATCCATTTTGACATATTAAGTTGAGTCCAATTTTAAAAATTTTAAGTGTTATTAATTTGTTATTAAACTTAATATGAAATATTACTTAACAAATAATTCTTGATAATTTTACTTAAAGATTGATGGATCTAAGAGTAAAATATTAAAGATTTGCTTAATAAATAATAATCAAAAGGAAGTTGGTAAAATGCTTAAGTAGACACAAAAAATACCAATAAACAAAAATATTTTATTCGTAACTGTATTTATCGAGAGACAACGTATTTCATCATGAATTCAAATAGCCATTTGGATTAAATTTTTTTCATAAAAGTTGTAATCCAAATCTTAGAATGAAATATGTAGGTGCATGTCAAAATAGTGGAAACACCTTTGAAAAAAGTAAGATTTTTAAGTAATAGCTACCAGTTTTCATAAAATAAAAATGTTGATATGCCAGTTGTTTGTGGTAGCTTAATTAGAGCTCTGTAATTCTTGAATATTTTTCAAATGTGTAAAATATCAGATACCACTGTTTTAAAAGATGCCAAATTGTAAGAACTTATCTAACTGGTCTAATTGTATAATCAAATAAGAATGAAATATCCCAACTAATGCTCAGAGGCATTTCTTGATGCATAGTACCTAAAACCATTACAGTTTCCTAAAAACGTGGTCAGAAAAGCTAGTAAAAGCAAAATAGTAAACAAAAAGAAAAGCTCAGAGGAAGATAGCAACAAGTATTGAACTGAATTATGCTGTCTAAAAGCGAACAACCGAAGATAAAATGACAGCTGGGCTCAATTAGCATCTGAATTCTCCAGCTTTAATTTACCTAACTTTAATCATTGACATGAATGCCAATGATTAAATATTGAAGCCTCCTTCATAAACAGAATATTTATGTCAGAGAAGCGATTCCCATTCCACTTGTTTTAAGTCAAACATCGTGTGTAATGGTGTCACATTCCCAAAAACTAATCGATTAATAAGTGGAAGAAAGTAATATGGTCGGTCAAATCGTATTTTACACTTTTCTTTACAAAAAGACGAGTGAGATGAATCATGTACAACCGTATGATCTTGATTGTCTCCTTCCAACTGTCAAATATGGAGATGAATGTTTCATTATACAGGTAGCCGAGTCATGGTATTCTGCTGGAACAACCATAACCCTGTAAAAAAGGATCACTAGGAAAATATTTAACCAATCATGTCATCATTAGCCAATCATGTCTATCTTTTAATGCAAACTTTGATGATGAGATGAAATATCTTAGGATGATAACGTATCTACCCATGCAGAAGATAATTGTTCATTCATAATTTGATGAACATGAGGTAGAAATTAACATCTACTTTGGTTTGCACAGTCACCCGGTAACAATATAATTAAACGTTATGGTCTATTTAGAAAGTTCATGTGGAATATCCTTTACGTCATCTTAGAATTTTCACACGATCTCCTTAAAAAATGGTACAACATCTTTTTGAACACTATGCAACCTTGTATGAATCAATCTCTACGTAAATATAAGCTATATTACATACCGAAGAATGTCTGCACCATACTAATAAAGAATCATTTATAACTCTAAGGTGATGTTGTCTACGACCAGAATTGTGCTAAGCCAATTATTGGAAACATCCGGTTATGTGTCTTCGTAATATAGGAGCAGGGATCAAGCAGAAGACCCTCAAATACTTAACCTGCTATCCTCAGAGGTAATATTACACTTGAAGAACATTGAAACCATGATCTTTTTCGGTCCAACCACCTTAAGTGAATACGACAGATCTTCGATTAAGCAAGAATTCGAACTCACAATTTTCAGATAATAAGAATGACATCCTAACTAACCAGACTACAGTGAATTCTATTGTGTATCTATTTTCTAATAACTACTTGTATCTTAAGCTGGTTAGAGAATAAAAATTTTGTTATAAGTTTCATTCCATTCTTAGCAGCAATTTTTAATCCAACACAGAACATACATATAAAATTGCCTGTTAAATTTAAACCTAAAAAACTAACAAATCATTAATACAATATATTTCATTGTTTTACGTGATATTTAAGAGATTAAGTGACCTTTAAAAATTGATCAAATTTACATTATTAAAATCTTCTTGTAACTAAAGGCTAGAAAATTCAAATGTAGATTCTCTGTTTCAAAATAATAAAAAAAGTGTCATTTAAAATTGTAAGCATGCTATTAAATTAAGTCTTACATAAAATATGATATAAACGAGATGGAAATCTGAAATGGGAAAATATGAATTTTTTACATCCAAATTTAATCTTTGAAAGATGTTTCATTATTTTATTTGTTATCCTGGTTATTGAAATGTTTAGCATTTTCCCTTTCATTATTTTGCATGATAAGAAGCTTCAAAATTTACTTGAATAATTGTTAAAGAAATGAAAAAACGCATTTATTAACAATTAAAACACATGTTTTGATAATGTTGCAAATAAATTTAAGTATAAATAATATACTAAAAATAGCGATTGACATTTATCAGAAATGTGTTGTATTTTAAGATCAGAATTACTAAATATTTTAGGGAAAAAAAATTCTAATTTACTTACGATTGTTATGCATTGTGGATTGCCATCTGGATCTGTTCTTTTTCCGCCTAAGAATGCTGGCAACACCTCTGGGTCTATCACTTTTAATAATTCGGGCTCATATTCTTCTACAGAGATAAATATTTTAGTTAAAAAATTATGCAATTATAGGGATTTATATATTTTAATTTCCTGTTATCTTCAGTAGTAAGAATTTTACACAATTATTTTATTTTGCTGCTTTATTTATAGTTCAAGCATAAATTTTATTGTGAAATAAAACAAAAAAGAATTAATCATTTTTAAATGAAATTTATGATATATTCAATACATCAAACATAACATAAAATTTGAGCTGAGGTAATAAAGAAATTATTCTTAAAAATATTAGTACACTGAAAGGGAATTATGTTTTACAGTAAATAATTAATATAAATGCATATATATATATATATATATTATGTATACTTCAATCGAATTTAATAATAAATATGTAGTTTAAATGTAAATAAAAATTATTATTGAATAAGTGGTATACATTTCAAAACTTTCATTTTACTATCGCAAAGAATAAACAAATTGTGCAACTAAAGTAAGTAATAAATATTAATTAAGATCATTATAATGAATAAAAATAAATCATAATCAATCAAAAATAAATTGTATGTTCATGTAAAAATCATATAGCATAAAAATAATTAAAAAGTAACCGAAAATTTACGAGATTCCTTGGTATTTGGTATAATAATAATACATACATACCTAAATAATTAGTTTATATTTCACAAAAAGTTCATTTTAATACACCAAAACACATATTAATCGAAGAATTTAAACAAGAAGTAATAAATAAATTATAATTTAAAACATTGATAGATCCAAAAATTATAACTATATATAAAAATCACAGGACAGAAAATACCTTAAAATTAATGTTTGAGATTATTTGCTACTTGCTATGATCCTCAAAACATTAGTACATATTATAGTATGTAAATAATTATTATGGATTTTAAAATCTTCATTTTTCTATCTTAAAACATATATTAATTGTACAATTAAAGAATAAGAAGTAATGAAATCATAATTAAAACCATTAATAAACCAAAAATAAACTATATCTACATAAAAAAATAATAA
>JAPDSC010031040.1:24134-41995 GCA_026290005.1 Latrodectus geometricus | reverse complement strand
AATTTTTCTAATTCAAAAATCGAAAATCGGGCTTCGAGGTCTGGTGGCCAGCCCCTTTATGCTTCCGTGTAAAAAATTCCAGGTCCCTGCGTGCGATAGATTTGGCTGGAGAGCTCGGTCAGACAAATGGACAGACAGACACATTACACTTGCTTTTATTATAACTGCATAGCTCAGAAAAATCTCTCATAAAATTTCAGAGATATGTTGTTTCCCTGAAGAGAGAACCTAGCCTGATATTTTATTTCAGTTTATTTCTTTATCATTTAAATTTGAATATTTTAATGGTTACTTCTGGAGTATTTTATAATTTTTGTGACAGAAGATTTTTTCTTGCGCTGCTGTAAATTTGATTATTTGACTTAGTTACTTTTTTCAGATTTTTTTAAAACAATTTTTTTTAAAATATAATCAATCTTATTATTTCATTACTTTCATTGATTATTTGCAAATTATTACATTTGAATGTTGTTTTCTTGAGTAATGTCATAATTCCTCGTGTCAAAAGAAAAAATACTTACCAACTCATTTTTGTTTTGACGGAGCACGATTTATAGCCAAATTGAATCATGGATTATTACATCAACGTATAATTATTCACATCGGTCCAAATACAATCAAATTTAATAATTTATTCATTTTTACTAACGTTGGACATATGGATTAAAACCAATATAATTGATCTCATATAAATGTTTTACAAATAAGGTTTAATTAATTCGCTGGAAATTATATTTATTTTAATTTTATGAGAACTAAATTATGCACATTATCAATATGAAACGTGATTTGAATACTAGAAATTTCTCATAAATCTTAGTAGAATAATTATGTAATAAAAATTATTTTTATTTTGTTTGCGCTTATATAGTAGTAACCATAAATTCGTAATGTTAAGTGCTTAAACAAACTGTAGTTTAACTCCATTGTAAAAAGTTTTACTTACATTTTTACCTTGTTTGTCGAGAGCAGCCATTTCTTCTTCCATTAATTTTATCAAGGTGTTCTGTATGTTAACAAATTTAGTAGCCATTCGCAAACCTATAATATTTATTGAAATAGTAACTATAAATTTTACATTATTTAATGTTTATTTATTAAAAAGTGGTTTAAAATTATTTTATCTTTATTAAAAGCATTTATTTCTCTAACATTCATAAAATTACGAATTTAATTTTATTCCTTTTATAAACATTTCTTCTTTTGAACTAGTATGCCGAATGTGAATAGTCTTTTATTCAATATCTTTTGTTGAGTAAAATGTTCCTTAGCTCTAGATGGGTGAATCAAACTAGTATATCACAAAATGTGATTTTGAAGTTAATAATATTTTAAATAATTATAATAATTTGAACTCAGTCATTTATTGGAAGTCACGTTTTTCAAAACAAAACATTCCTGAGTATAATCGCAATTTCTATTGATCAATGAAAATTGATAGCTATGAATTTGAACATATGTTCACAGGGGTGCTTGGCATATTTCGAAGCTTACTAAACGTGAATACATCCCCCTATCTATAAAAATTCTCTCTGAGTAGAATGTAGGTAGTGAATATTAAAATGCTTTATTACAACTGTAGGGTGTTAATCTGTCCACTACGAGACGGTAAAATAATAATTTTTCTTTTTTCTCGCAACTATTGGCTTCTAATACCTATAAATCATATGCCTTTGTAGAATGCTTCAGGTAATATTTATGGCACTTCAAGTGGAATCCGTCATCAATGATTCATTCTTTAAACCACATTGATGAATTTGGTGTTTTCCAATTAGAAAAGCTGTTACTAGTTATGATGTTTTGGATCCCTTAAATTTTTATTTATTTAATTATTATACTGTGTCCTAAAGCTGTGTGATAGATAACAAGATACTATAGAGAATTGTAAAAGCATTAAAATATATATTTTACCATAAATAAATGAATTTTTCTTCGATATTTATCCCTATTTTTCAATAATACTTTTAAATTTAGAACAATATAAAAATATTCTATTTATTGGAAATAATAAATCAAAGTAATGATTTTTATGGAATTTTTTTTTATTTTGTAATATTTAAGTATTTACTTCGTATAATTTTGAGTTTCCAGAATATTTGTATGCATCTTTTGTATTTGTATGCATTTGTATAATTATTATTCTTTCGAAAATTAAAGTACTTTAATATATCAAATAATTCTTTCTTTTTGTTATTAAAATTTTTCTTTTATTAATAAATATATTTTTATTTCTATAATATTTCAATTTATGTGAAATATTTGCTTTTCCATAAAAAATTAAATTCTCAATCGATGACAGGTTGATCTTTTTTAAAGTGACAGTGTTTGGAGCGCCCTGTAGCTTGATCTAACAGCCAAAATGGCACCAAACTTGGTATTTAGAATAATCAAGATATGGAAAAACGGATTCCATAAAAAAAAATTTTAGTTCCAAATATCACCATTAGTGTATTTTGTGGCGCTTTACAATGTATAAAATGTGAGAAAAGAAAAGTAATAACAAATGAAGTTAAATTATTAATGTTTATTTACTACTTTAACTTCCTGGTGAGGAATTAGACCATATCAAAGTGAGCACCTTTCTCAGAAATAACAATAATAATACGTAATGTTTTTCTGGTTCTAAATTCCCGAAGAGCTGCGGATGCATTACATTAATTCATCTAATTTAGCTTTACTAGTAACGTAAGTTTCGGTAACTTCAGCTGAGATTATTTGTCGGAGATGTCTACTACTTGCTTTTAAAGCCACTATTACTGGTGCTCTTATCGCATAACCTTTGCATTTTTCTTTGATACCTGTGTTTTATGCTAATTCTGGTTATTGAAAACTACAGCAGTGCTACAAAATGCCCTAGCGGTGATTTGTGAAACTAATTTTTTTTTTCACAGAATACTTTTTATTATGTTTTGATTAGTCTAAATACCAAGTTTGGTGACATTTAGGATATTAGATCACGCTATAGGATGCTCTAAACACTGTCACTTTAAAAAAGATCACTCTGTACTTTTAGTTTCAAATGTAACATAAAGTAGTTTCTGTTCTAAATATCATTATGAATACTTTAGAGGAAACGTAGAAAAGCATTAGATATAAAATGAAATGCGCACAGTTTTTAAGATTTGAAACAAATAAACATGACCTATTTAAATCAATATAGAGTTAACATACCTTTACAGTCCATATTTCCAAGTGCAGTATATTTTAAAGGAGCTCCTTCTTTATCAAGTCCAATAATAGTTATAGGAAAATATTTATCAAGTTCCTAGAATATTGTATGAATTTACATCATTAATTTAGAAATATACTTATTTAAATTGCAATAAAAGTTAATATACCAGAATGATTTCTTCTCCATTATTTCTTTTGCTAATTAAAACAGAGCAAAATAGTTGTAATGAATTTATAGAAGATAAACATAAACTTCTTTTTTTTTAATTCAAATGCATAGTTAAATGAAAATTATAAACTATGTGATAAAACTTTAAGTTTTGGGGAATTAAAGTGTATAAATATGCAAACTGTTTTAAAATTTTGCAAAAAGTTTTTCTTCTTGAGTTCTTTGCACCTAGTAGACACAGCTGAAGAGGAAATAACATTGATAAAGCATTATTACATTGGGCTAACGAAACTAACCTGTGAGCTTATTCAAATAAATATTTGATTGTATTAAGAAGGTGGTATGACTATTACTTTTTTAATATTTAAACTGACCTTTTAATTTTGATAAAAAAAGGAAATTAATTTTGATGAAAAAATAAGCAATATTATGTACTTGTAAAGTTCTAAGAAATACAAAATAATTTAAAGATAACTTGAAATTGATAATTGAACTTAGTTTTATAAAACGACTCGTAGAAATAACACGATAGAAACAATTTATAACTTCAGAGAATTAATTATTTTTCTTTATAAGTGACCAAATTCCATTCGAAAAATTTTGATAACTTGAAAACTTATTAAATTCTACGGTAAACTATGGTAACGAAATAAATCGTACCCAAAAGATAGTACAGAATTTTATTGTACAAAAATGGAAGAATAAGATTGTTAAAGAACAAGAAATTTCTCTTATCATTAACAGTTTTTAAAGTCATATCGTAATTTTGTTATTCTCAAAAAAAAAAAAAAAAAAAAAAAAAAAAAAAAAAAAGCATTGACTACAAGAAAAAATTGTAAACAAAAATTAATATATGAGTTTTCATTATCAATTCTTAATGCCTCTAATCACTTTTACTTTTTAGGCATGTCAAAAATATAATTCCAAGCCTAAAATTATATCCAACCACAAAATGTTTTCCTGGATGATTGCGCTGTATTGACGTCAAACTACAAATGTCCAAGATCCATAATTCATTCATGGCCTTAAGATTGATCTAGAATTTCAAGTTTTCAATAATTTTTGCATTTTAGATAGACTTCGAATCCATACTGCTTGAAACATAAATCCCTATTTCTACTATATTTAAGCTCATTTAAATTAAGAGTTAAAAAATTTTCATAGTACTTAATTAAAACAATACATGTCCTCATAGAAAATATTAGTTTGGGGAAAAAGTAATCCATTATTTTTTCAGTAGTCGTCTGTAGTGATCGAAATCTCGTGAGGTATCATCTATCAAACAATTTCAGATTTATGCTCGTTGGAAAGGTGACATTTGACACTAAAATATCCTCTTGCGGTTTTTTGTTTGATTAATTCAGTTAAGAGTACAAGGTTTAAAAAATGGAAGACAACAAACAGAAAATTCGATACATTTTAGTTTTTCTCTTGTAACGGCAAAAAAGATAGCCGGGTGGTTAAAATTGTGAAAGGTGTTTATCGTCCTATATAAGACTGTAACAACCAGTTACGTACAATTTTTGTTTCGTCGATTCCGTTCGGGTATTTTTGATGTTAGAGATGCTCCTCGCATGTGGATACAGCATCGTCGAAAATGTCTATAAAATATCAAAAATGATCGAAGTTAACCGCATGTCAGCAGTCGTAACGCGCAAGACCTAAAAATCAACATGAAAGCTGTTTTAAACCTTTTTACAAAGTGAATCCAAAAGAAGTTACATAAAGTTCACGTAAAAATAATGAATTTTTTCCCCAATCTAAAATTATGTAATAAGATTGTGATACCAATAATAAATTACTCTATCAGATGAAAAAAATTTAATTAATTTAAAAAATACTTTTAAACATTAGTCATGTAAACTAGATTTACTACTAAATATTATATTATACATAGCGTAAAAATCTAAGTGAAGCATAATGATTTTTATACCATTTTGAGTACTTTTACACATTAAAGAATTCAATAATCAAAGTGCATTTTTTGTAAACATTTTTATGAAAAATATTAAAGAGTGTTCTAAAATAAAAAATGCTTAGACAAAATTTGTAAAAATGTAATTTTAAATAAGAAGTTTGTTTTTAGTTCTAAAGTATGTTGATTCAATACTTACATCTGAAACAGGTTTTGTTGAGAGTATACTGTCTACATTGAATTCTTTTCTCCATTGTAAATTCTGAAATATTAACACAGTTTTATTCTATTTATTTTATCCTTGACTTTACATACATTCAACATATCATGAATGCACCAGTTAAAGTATTTTTATAACAATCCATTTTAATAATTGGTCATAATTTATCTTTAATAAATAATTATTTCATTTATTATATTAATGTGATAAATACAAATTAGTTAAAGCGTCATTAATCCTTATAGCATTTTAAAATAGCACAAATATAATAGATTCAAAGTAGCTATAGAGTCAAATAATATAGATATGCAAAATTTATCTAATTTTAAAATACTTTAGGAACAGTATTGTGTTTCAGGCATCTTGATGAATATGAATTTATGAAGTTATATTTTATTTTAATTTATAAAGAATTTATGAAGAATATTTTATTCACAAATTTTAAAGAATTAAGAGCCAATTTACAGAAACGTTTCATATAAGCTATAAAGTCAAACTGCGAACTGTAAAAGAGTTTGATAATTTAAAAGTAGCACACACAAGATACAACATATAAATAATACAAAACATTAAGCCAAATGCGAAAGGGTCATGATGAACAAAATAAAAAAAACGCATTGATATATTTCTTTTTCACAAATATAATTTTTTTTTCTCAAAAAGAATCATGTTTCATGTTTTTCAAAAATTCGTAAATATGTAAACAAGTAATACTACACTCGGAAAGGTAGTTTTGAACACTGGTCTAAAATTCAAGAGTAACTGAATACGGTTAACCTCCGTACAAACAATCGCACAGTTTGTGCGGAGTATTAATTCAAATTTAATTCAAATTTTTAGGTATAATGTTTGATTTAAAAGTCAGAGGCTAATTTTTCAACACTATATGATTAAAAAGTTTGCATCATTATATATTAATTTCAGACGTATTTCAGGATAATTAATGAAATACATCTGAAATAACAAAATCAATTTCAGATGTGTTTCATTAATTATACAGAAACATATCGGTTATATTCCAAGATAATTAATAAAACAAAGAATTAAACATTAAATTTAGTTAACACATTCCAATATTTGAAAATAAAAAAATATGACTACTGAAATAAAATATTCAAAACTTCAGTTTTGCAGTGTATTGCATGGAACTAACAATAAAGACAAAATAAATTAATTGACACTCAAATTGCACAATATAAATAAAAGAAATATTAGCATAATATGAAATTTCCATGAATGAAAAAAATGTTATGCAAACTGAGTATCTATCTTCATTTACTTACTTTTCTTAACATAATTTCCGCTTGATCCAAGTCAAAATCGCGGGCTGAAATAGAAATATGAAAATAAGGATATTTTATATTATGCAAAACAATTTTTCCGGTGTGAATATATATATGTTTTATTTCTAATGGTGGGCACCCTTAAGCAAGTAAGTACATTAGCCCATTTGCTGCAACAAGGCCGGAAACTGCTATTCATTTTATCGTTATCCGGTGGGCACTGAGAACCAAGTCACGGAGGTACGATTAGCATCACCCGTGCCACGCCACCACAAACCCGTTTAAAGGGAGGGCCACATTCAACCATTATCTGAGGAAAGGACAAGAAACATAGAGAGAGAAAAAGAAAGTACATCCATGCAAAGGTTATGCAAAACAATTTTTTGGGTGTGAATATATATATGTTTTATTTCTAATGGCGGCACCCTTGAGAAATATTTTATTTATATTGTTCAATATTTAGATTACAACGTCATGTAAAAATTGAGCAAAAATTCACGAAGCTACTAATATTATTAACAGAAGTAAATGATTAAATTTTTAGACCATTTGTAGAATTTCTAATTACTGTTTTTCTCCCTATATATACTTAAATTTAATGAAGATTTCTTAACTGAAATGATTGCGGTCAAAATTTCTTACGTCGTTTCTAATGCAAATACAAAATATATTGCTAATACAAATATAAATACAAATTTAAATATAAATACAAATTTAAATGCAAATGCAAATACAAAATACACTGCCTTAGTGGCAATTTAAAAATTTCCTCTGATATTTTTATTGCTAATTGAAAACAGAGAATTTTATTTTTGACAGTTTTATTAGAATTTTATATTTACTGCCTCAGACAGGTAAAAAAAAAAAACTGCTAATTTTGAGATGCTTAATTGCAACTAAATCTGGGAACCATGCATTTTTTGGTTGGAGGCTTATTTAGTCACAATCCCCGAGCCATACTTTCTGAGAGCTCAAGAGAGTCACTTTCATTGAAATATAGTTCTGAATATAGTCGGCATGAAAGATAACACATGTGGCAAAAGCATGTTTTTTTCATACTACTTGATGTAACCGCTGGAATTCTAAGTAGTATTTTTTTGAGATAACGACTTGATTGTATAGAAAATCAAAATAAATTTAGTTTCTCAATAAATAGTGCTGGGTTTTTAACATTAATGTTCTTTCATTTATACTCACTTTTTGATTAAGTTTTCAATACTGTTTTACTAATATTATTAATAACATGGTGTATTAATAACATTTTTGTTCACCAAAACCAGTCCGAATGCCTTCAAGGGTGAACTTATTGCAATTTACGAATCGTTGTTCTAACATACAAAGCAATATATTGTAGAATATGAAAAACGATAATCTTATGAAGAGAAATTCAGCATTTAAATGTTTTCCAATTTTATTATTTTATGCCATTAATACATTTCATAGATAAATATGCAAATAGATATTACGAGTTAAATATTTAATTTCAAAATTTACTTTTAACAGAATAAATAAAAATAAATATTATTATATGAAAAACTCTAAAAAGTTAAAATATATAATATTTGAAGTAAAGAATTAATTACATCACAATGTTATTTAATTGCTAATTATAATTAAATAAATTAAATGCTAAACTTTAATTAAACGATACAGATTTGTACACAATTATGTATAGAAGTTGCTCTCTAACTTTTGTTCATTACAAATATTTTATACGTACCTTTAAGAAATCTGTAAAAGGTATGTTTATTTTCATACATTTCAGGTTTCATGTCTTTTTCAAATCTCTTCCTTAGCTTTAATACGAAAAGAAAACCAAAATTAACAGCAAATATACTGTCAAAAAATTATGCACGTGCGTATATGTTTATATTATTAAAGTGAAATACATAAAAGGTTATCTTCCAAAAAATATTTACATTAAGGTCTAAATAAACTTAGTTTTGATTTTCATTCCTCGTGTAAAAATAAACTACATAATTTTTAAAATTTTATCTATCCAACTTAGAAACGATATAGAATTCTGTATGAGGTATAAAGTTCTGTGTGAATCATGTGAATTTTGAAGAAAAAATATAGATAGGATTTACAAAAATTATGAAAAAATCACAAATATTTGTTATTAAACACTCGTGAAACATATTTGCAAAATTCAAACGAGCATACTGAAGGAGGATAATGGTAATTTCAAGACCCAGATAATAAACAATGCAAAGATATAAGTGTTTTTAAATGACATAATACAACTTTCAAGGAAAAGAGGCAGCTAGAAATTTTACTAGACCAGAAAACAGCATGTTGCAAATTCTGGATCATGGGAGACAAGGTATTTGGGAAACAGACAAGCAATAGATACATGATTTTTTCATGGTAAACTAGTATCTCATTTCCCTAATATTCCCATTTATGTAATACGACAATGAAATCTGAGAAATTTTCTTAGAAAAGCAGTCCAAAATTGAACTCTAAATTTCTGAAAACATTTGTGCTATAGATGTTTGATAAAGTGGCAGGTGATGTAATTTCCTATGGAATATTTGGTACTTACGTACTATGACGACTACCTTGGCTATATTTGGGGACAAAAATTTTCATTAGTGGTTTCATTAGCGAGACTAACACGATTTAAATATCATTTACATAATACTCTTTATTTTAGCACCCTCTATAACATATGTTAGCCCCTAGGTTTTTTTAGGCAGTCGTTATACTATTTTTTCCGCTTACCAGTTTTGCTAATTTATCTAGGTAGTCGTCATAGTACGTAAGTACTGAACATTTTTATACTTGAGTCACTTTCTCAACTGAATAAACTGTATTTCTTAAAACTGAGCCAATTGAAAACAATGCAAAAGCTATCAAATGCCAATAATACACATTAAGAAACACTATTGTCTACTACATTTTTCTCCTTTGGGTTGCGTTTTTTTAAACAGGTTAATCGAAAAGAATTTAAAACCTCTTCTCCTAGAAAAAGATACCATGGCTTGTTAATAGAGATTATTTTCCAGAAATACAGTAATATCAATGTCTATAAGAACTTTATACAGGAAGCCACATCAGCATTTACACGATATTTAAGCAAAATGATGAAAATTCTCTCTGAGAATTTCACCAATCAATTTGTGATCAACATTACCAATAACCTAAAATTTCACTTTAATGATTTATTTTCTTATGCTTTCTGGTAACAAACAAAATATATAGCTAATGAACCTATAACCATAGCTAATCTAAAAGTTAAATTATTCAACGTAGTTTTAGAATTAATGAGGGATTATTAGTTTCAACTATAGAATATAATGATTGGAAAAAAGAAAGAGATTAAGCACTTTAATATATTTATATAGTCCATGTAAAATCATTTTCGCAATAAACAGTGATGATTATCCCTAGATTTCTTTCTTTATAATAAATTAAGAATGCATTATCAGGTAAAGATTTCGAATATTTTGTAATATTGTTCAAATATGAAAGCTTGATGTTGTTCAAATTTCATTTGGTTAGGACTCTTATTAACATTTTGACTCTTAATTGCGAATGAGTGAGTCTATGAAGTTAAACTTGAAAAACTTTTTAGATTTCATAACTGACACACTTTAAATTTGAAAATATTTTTATATATATCCATACATTTAAATAAACAAAGTAGTATTATGCATGGAATTTTATTTTAAGTTTTCTGCAAGGAGGTAGTACTTATTTAAAAGAAGCAATCTTGCTTTTAGTTACTTAAAAGAATAATTGTGCGAGTAAAGAATCAGGACTATAAATAATCTATTTTCTTCTTCATGCATATATTTATTATGGAACTAAATATGTAATTTAAAACAGACATATCATTGAAAGAAAATGGTTTTGATAAAATTAGATATTTCATTTAAACTGATTTAATTCATTAAATTTGCCTTACGAAAGCTTTTGTAAATTACCCAAATAAAAGATATTTAAAATATTTCACTTTTGATAAAAAAAGTGTACAAATATACAGTTTAAAATATATTTAATGCATGTTTCAAATAACAGACACTTGTTAAAAGTATATTTGGATAGCGAGAGAGTAGATGAGATTATATATAAAAAGAATTCTCTTACTTCTTCAATCTTGTCCGCTACATCAATATCTGTTTTTTCTGTTACAGTCATGTTTTTACTTTTACGTTTCTTCAAAGGTCTAAAAATTTAAAACATTGATTTTTAATAAATTAAAACATATTGTACAAGAGCATTAATATCATATAACTATATAAACTTTTAAAAAACCTTAACATTTTTCAAGCACTAATAATTTTTCAAATTTTTAATACAAATTCATTTATTTCTTCAATATTCCTTACATTTTCATGATATAAATAAATTAGATAAAAATGTTTATGTAAGGGGAGTTTAAATAATTTTTGCCAAATGCGAGGTGTAATAGTATTTATTTTGAAAATCAATAATTATAATGGAATGTAGGATCACATTTCCCTCTGAAACGAGTGAAAAGGAAGCACCGAGAATTATCATTTCATCCCTTTTGACGCTATTTGGTGTCATCCCACATGATATAGCTCCTTATCAAAACTATCACTTTATGATAACCCAGAGTCAGCGATTTGTGGTTTCGAGTGCGTCTGGTAGGTAGGAAGGGTGTGAAGGTGAGAGGGTTGGTGTAAGAAGCAGACTGAAAAAAAGTATTTGTTTTTTATTTTCTCAGTATGTAAACTAATCAGGAGTGAGATAGGTATTGTTAGTGAACCCAGATATGACTCCTTTTTGAAATTTTGTTTCTTTTGTTAATTAAAAATATTTTTTTTTTCAAATTTTCCGAGTCATAAAGTTTATTTCATATAGTTATACATATATTTTATTTATTATGTTGGCAACTGTTTTGGTTTTAATTATTGTGCTTTGCATTGACATCCACTGATGAAGTTAATTATGTTACTAAATTGGATTATGTGTAGGAATGTTGGAATACAGGTAGGCCATTTTGAAAATTCTTTCTCTGGCTACCATGAAAATATAGTTCCTGGTATGATATATAAATTATAAAATATTTAGCTTAGATTTTGTTATGGGGTTTTTCATGCTGTATGAATTTGTTTTTTTGTAAGTTTATAAACAGTGTAATCGATTTTGCAAAAATTATATTTTGTATTTCCAGTATTCCAATTAACAGTACAATCTTTTTATAAGAGTATAATATTTTTTTATCTTATTGAAGAGTTATATTTCATAAATTTTTAGTGATTTATGTATTTCAATTTACGTATATGAATAAATTTAAAAAACTCTATCTTTTGATACACTAACGTGTAAAATCAAAAGTAGAATTAATATATTTTTTAAATATTTTACTTATATAAAGTATATTACGAAATGAGAATACTTTAGAAAATTTTAGAATGATTTCATTATTTGAATACGTAAGTATAATTACAAATAAGTTTGAATTTAAGGAAATGTGAGATTTATTGATGCGTGTTCAATTGTTTGCAATGTAACAAATTGTTGTACTTACAATATAATCTGTTTCGGCATAAGTTTTTTTTTAAATGTTACTGATTTATTTTTATTATTAGAGTAAGGTAAATTATTTAAATATTTATTTACTGAATTTTGCATATTGATAGGTGTAGTCTGGGTTTTCATCAACATTGTATTTCTTCTGATATAAAGTGCAAGATAAGGGGGGGGGAATGTGATTTAGTAGAAGTAGCTGCAGAGTTAGGCGGAGTAGTTCCAGATTGATTTGAAACCCCATATATAAAAGAATTACATTTTGCTACTGAAAACGTTAACGAGGAAGATATAAAAAGGAATATTTTGTTAAACATTGTGAATAATGTCAACGAACAAGAAAGTCTTTATGTAAGAAAAAGACTCCTTTGAAATTGGCTCAAATGATTTTGGAAATTTTAATAAGATTTAAGGTTGATGCATGTGATCCTTTATCTGTAAAGTTCAAAAGAAGAACTCTAATACGGAATGAAATAACTATAATAAAACAGTCATGGAATTAAAGAATGCTTTAATAAAGAAGCCTATATTTTACAGTCCAGACTTTCAAAAACAATTTACTATTCATTGTGATCCCTCAAACTTAGGAATAGGTGTTGTTTTATCTCAGAGATATCCTAGCGAAAATGAGCATCCTATCCTATTTCTCAGTAAAAAATTTTCAAAATCTGAGAAAAATCATGACATGATAGAAAGGAATGTACAGCAATGATTTTTGCTGTTACTAAATTAAAATGTTATTTAGATATATAATATAAATTTATTATCGAAACAGACTGCTATCTTTTAATTTGATTCCAAAACCATTCTAGATCAAATCCCAGTTTTTTAATACTCTTTAAAGCTTACATTGTATTATTATTCACAGAAAAGAAAAACGACACCAGAATGGCGATAGACTAGGCAAAATGCTAAACAACCAAACATAACTCTTTTCTATTTTGCTCATATATTAAATTGTTTCACTATAATTGAAATTTCAATTGTTGTTTTATGCATACATTAATTTTTCCAAAAATTATGTTGATTTTTATGATGTACCTGTTGTGAAATTTATTAGTGTTTTTATTATTGCGTTAGGTAACAATTATTTTGCACTATTTTGAGAAATTCTTATTTCATTTAATTTTAGTACTATGAATTCATATAATTTTTGTGTTTCAGCTAATTTCGAGTTGATCAGAGCTAACTTAAACTTTAAATTTTGCTCGTCTTTTCTGTGTGTATATATATATATATTTTTTGCTGGTTGGTTTTTGGAGGATGAAGAAAAAAGCGAAAAATAAAAAGCTTTGAGACGAAAGAAATAATTTAGTCTGTAATATCTCTGACTCAGCACATGTGATTTCGAGTGCGTCTGGTGGGAGGGGTGTGAAGGTGAGAGTTTTGATGCCAGAAGCAAAGTGAAGAAGCTGCAATTTTTTCTCACTTTTTAAACTATGCAGTCGTGAGATAAGATTATTAGCGAACCCAGATATGAATCCTTTTTTGCAATTTTGCTTACTTTGTTAATCAAATGGTTTGTTTTCAAAATTTTGGTATCATTTAGTTTATTTCATAACAACATTTACCATATGAAAATCTCCAGTAAAAAGAACCTGATGTTTCTTTTCGTAAGTTTTGAATACTGTTGAGTCAATGTTGTCTTTCAAAAACGGTGCAAAAACATGTATTTTACAGTATTACATTCATAACAAGTATTTCATGACCCTTGGAGGAACCTGTAAACCTAGAGAGTGCGTCCCAAGGTTGCGGATAGAGGAATGCCTCCTTTGGATTTTCCATTGGGTGGTAATAGGGAAATAAAACACCTTCCACGGACCAACAGGTAGAAGTCCAATCTTTTCTGAGGCAATGACAAACCTCTTTTCCATGGACAGTACGCTGTCTTATTTCCTTTGAGAGTATTTGATCCGGGAGTCGAACTATTTTATCCTTTTTTTTCCTGTATTGTCTATGGACACGAAAAAACAAGTATTGCATAAAGGCAGTGGATGAGTTTTCTGTTAGTTGTTTTTTTGATGATGCAAATTTTGATTTTCTCAAATTCATTCATTCACTCCTTGAAAACTATTGAAAGTTCACATCGGATTTATAATTTTACATTCTCTGTCTGTCAAAGTGGAATGCAACCTTATGATCTATTTTAAATATTAGCCATCTGGAATGATATTATCATTTATAGTTTGCTTACTATCTACTATCATTGTTACTATCATTTTACTTAGCCAATAAAAATGAAACATCAGGAAGGTATGATCTTATGAACTTTAAAATAACAAGAAAGTTTGTAATATGCAAAAGATTCGCATGTCAATGCAGGAGGAACTCATTTGAACGAAGCAGGAGGGACTGACAACATCTGATAAAAGGAAAAGTTATCCAAAGATTTTTCATTCCGAAATCACTTTAGAAGGTAGAGTTTTTTCTGAATATCCTGTAATGCTTTGAATAAGTAGATGAAATGAAAAGAGTGTCGAAATTTGTAAGAGACAGCATCTTTGTTTATCGAATAAGGATTATCGTTCCACGTTATTGTCACTCTCATTAATCAAAATCCCAAAAGTGTCATGTGATTGTGGAATCGATGGTTGCTTATTTTCATACTGAACTGCATATTGAATTTCAACGCCCACCCATGATTGACGGTAGAAAGAACATCCTTGAATGTTCTTACGAATACCCATATCTTCATTACATATTATTAGTCAGGAAATGGGATTATTTGTTTGTACTTAGTTTTGGCTCTGAAGTACGGTAACTTTCTATACCATGTAGTTTACTCCCTACCGGAAGGCCATAAAAGATAAACTCTTGGCAGGATTCGAACTTGAGTGTGACTATGTCGGAGCAGTACAGACTATCAGGACGATAACTATTACTTCAACTTTCCTTTATAAAGCAGAATACATATATGGCAACTCCAGTGCACCCAAATTCAAAACTGGACATAGATGTTGCCCAATTTCATTTTTTAAGACAAGTCTTTATTTTTATTCCGGCTTTCTGATAGTTGTATACGTGCTTGGAGCCTGTGAGCAAAACCCTTATTATTCAATATTCTCATATTGATCCTACACTTTGTTGTGTTATAGAATTATTACTTATTTTGTACATAATCCGTTTATATCTTGTTAGGATCAACTTTTATTTGAATAGCGATTACTATATACATCTCAAAGCCATGGATTATGCTCTACCTTCGTGACTTAAAAACACCATATTTCAACAACATAAGGCTGAAGCGCATGTTGCATGTCTGTTTTTACATTTCTCAATACCCGAGTTTGAGTTCTACCTTCCACAATCTCCAGACCTTTCATTTGTTGAAAACTTCTGACAATTGGTTGCTGATAAATTTGCCTTTAACATCTCTCCAATTGATACAGTTGATGAAGTGTTTCTTTGACTTGAAGTAGAGGGAGATGAATTCCCTATTTTTGTTTTCCAACTCATTTCGAGTACATGCTTGTCCGGGTAAGGGTTGTTTTTAGCTATCAGAGACGGGCATTGTTTCTACAAATCCCCCCCCTACTATAAATTTCCAAACTATTTGCAAATTTATTTATTTTGTCTTCAAGTCATGTTCTTCATATACCATAAAAATCATTGTCATTTACTTTCCTCGAGGGTGTTGAAATTTTAATCATCATCAGAGAAGGAATTAGATTCAGCCTTTATTTATTATGTACGCAAGTAAAGTTCATATTAAATTCAACAATGCAAGTTCAAATAAATATAAAATTATGCTCTATAATGAAGTTTAATGTATTGTCTTTAATAATATGCTTAGATAATATAGAAATTAATTCATTATTTGCATTATATTTATTTGAGTTCCGAATTTTTTTAACCTTTTATCAGAATAGTAAATATTTGGGAATTAAGCTTTGAAAAAGAATGATTGTGAAAGTTAGTAGATTTTTATTCATTTTACATTAAAACAAAACGCAATTGATTTATATATGTTAGGAATTATGACGTATATAAAATGATAATATTTTATGCCTAATTGCAGGAATTTATATAATGTGAAGAATTCAGTTTCATATTAAGGTTAAAACATAGAATATCTGTGACATTGTTGTTTTATTCTTTCGTCTTCCTTTCCTCAAATATTAAACATAATTTTTTAAAACGTTTTCATAGATATCATTATGTAGAAGTTTACATTTACTTCTAAAATCATCTTCGTATTTATATCATCTAGTGAGGTGTAATTATTCTACGAAAATTAAATTAAAATGTATTATATGTACTAATTTATACTTAAATATATTGAATTTTTTAAGATGTTAAAATTTTCAGTTTTTATTTCAGATTAAGAATTAATCATTTTAAATTGAAAAAATTGCTTAAATTATTCCTATTCTTAAATATGAATGTTTTTTTCTTAAGTTTTCATCATTCATGATGTCAGAAATTAACATTTTTATCACACTTGTGAAACTTTTTTAAGTATTTTATTATTATTATTATTTCAATAAGACATTTCAAAATTATCTTGTTTATCAAAAATTTATATTTTTATGCAATGTTTCCTCGTAAAATTAACGAGATTATTTCATTAAAAAAGTTTATATTGTTTCCTATATTACCATTACAACAATTGACAACAACCTTACATAAATTCAAATATATTTTATTTTTTCTGTATTTTGCTTCTTAAGTAGCATAAATTTACAAGCAATTTATTTTAATATCAGTATATATTATTTATATTGGACAAGCTTTTATTGAAAATTAATTTTATTTCGATGAATAAAAATGTCTAATTTTATTCTAATCGACCAATTTATGTGGCATTGTAACATGTAGGAGAAAAGATTATTTTTACTTAGTATCTTGCGTCAACAATTGGCAATATAAAGTGATCGAGATATTTTTCCCTCAAGACAAGTATAGATGCTCAATATAAAACTTCAAGGAAAGAAAACATTTATAAGTGAAATCAAGATAAATAACAATAATTGCTCCATCGTAAGTTCTTTCTAACTGCGGCCTTTTTTATTAATGATTGTGGTGACCTCTGGTGAGGAAATATGATAAAGACTGACTTAAACTGTTTCCTATGAAGTTAGAGAAAATAATTGTATGGCATATTTATCCTTGAAAAAGTTTAATATTGAAATTTTGCAGTTAAGAAATTACATCAATTTATACGTTTCAATAAATAGCACTTATCTTCTTGAATACGTCATTGATTACGTCAAAAGAGATGAAATTTTTTTATTGTAATGTTACTAACACATTCAATTCTAATTTGAACACGTCGTAGGTAGGCAATTACAATCTTTAAAAATGGCAACTAATTAAATAATAGGGAAATGATGGCATTTTCGAAACTGCTGTGATGCGATATTCAACAACTTAAATAATAGGAAATAAATATTAAATTTTTTTAAACTACAGAAGTTATTAATTTAAGGAAATACACAATATAAAAGGAAATTGTTTACCAAAAATCTTTCAAATGTGAACAGATGTATATTTAAGTGATGGTAAAACAAGAAATAATTTTTTTTAGCAGAATTCTGCTTTCAATTAAACCAAATATATGTAGAATTTCTAGATTTTAGGAGTTAATTTCATTAATAA
>JAPDSC010031040.1:0-14134 GCA_026290005.1 Latrodectus geometricus | reverse complement strand
AAATATATGTAGAATTTCTAGATTTTAGGAGTTAATTTCATTAATAAATATATCATTTTATCAAACGGTAATGTTGTAACTTAATATAGAGGTAACTGGGGAATGATTATCGCAATCATGTAAATTCTCTCACAAAAAAAACGAAATTATTATTTATTATGTTTAATAAAATTTAGAATTAAACCAAAATGCAACAAAAATAATAATTCTTAATTCAATTAAATACAATAAATGAACTGCAGTTTTGTGATACAGAATTAAATGACACCATATTGCAGTTTTCTGGCGTAAAGGTATATTTCAATTAACAATCTGACTCCAATACTGCTGTGAATAAAATTTTTACTTTCTTTAAACTATTATATATGTTGTCTGTTATAAAAAAACATTTCGTACAACTAATTTAATATTAATAAATCATTAAAATATTCTAAGCATTCAATATTATAGTTTTCCAATTAAATATACGGCAATCACGTGAGCTCAAATGGCAAACAACAAAGTTTCACATTTCAAAACGGTGTTGATTTTAAAAAGTAGAAATATTTCATAGTAATTACATTTTCTAGTGAATTAATTCATATTTGGTGAGTGATCATTTTTGGTGAATTTTCATTATCAAGCAAACATTATCACACTTTTTACGTTTGGTTAATTTTCACCTTTGGTATCCAATAATCGTAATACTAACTTTGTCAGAAACTTTGACAATGGTTATTGTACTATTTCTTGAAAAAACATTTTCCTAAGTTGATAAGTTAGTACATTTATTGATTTATTCCTTCCTTTAATTTAGAAAAACACTATACATATTTAAAAGGAATATTTCAGTAAACTAAAATATAAGTTTTATATTTTTTTATTAATAATTTTATGATTTGGTTTAAAATGGCATCATAAATTAATCTATTTGTGAATGAAAATTTAAAAAGCATAAGACTAGTATGATTTTAAACTTGTGAATGACACGCATTTTTCACCAATTAAAATTGCAGAAATATAAGTATCATCTACCATAAATTTTATTCATGAATCAGTGTTAAACATATACATAAACACATTTTCAATATAATATTCAATAATATTATACTATAGAACTGAAATACAGCTCTGAATGTCAAAATATTTTCTGATAGCTCTCAAATTTAAGCTGCGGAACTGAAGAAATAAAATAGTTCGGTTTATAAGACAATTACGTTTTGCATTTTTTACTTAAAGTTATATTTTGGCATAAACAATTACATTAACTATTATTAATTAATTTCTGGATAGAATATACTTGCACATTTACGTTAATTACAAAGGACTGTACCTTAGACTTTTTGTTCTAACATTATTGTTTCTCTTCCATACGATATTTAAAATTTATAATCAGTATTAATGAGTTTGAATTGCATCGATTAGCAAAAATATGGGTTAAGAAGTTAAACAATAGAGAACCATGAGTGTATTCAATTGCATAACAAATGCTCAGTTTCTTAGAAGTTTAGAAACTCAATTGTATGAAGTAGCAGGAAACTTTTTTCAATGAAAATAGAATAAAAAGAAAGAATTTTAATTAAGGTATACAAAAAATTAATGTTAATAAGCATAGATTCTTACACGCTTATTATTTTGAACAAATGTGATTCAATTCTAGGTGTGAACAAATTCTAGGATTGATTGTAAAAATAACATCTATTTATAAATCAAAATTTGTTTTATCGCCTTCAACATGCTATCCTTTTTCTTCAATGCAGTTCCCTGCCAAAAGTTTTCCTATCATCTAAATTCTTTAAAATCTTTTATTTGAATGCTTTTCATTTATTAAAGTAATGAACTTTAAAATGATGACTAAAGAGAAAGTTTCAACATTAAGAAATATAAATAATCTAAAGGAACTACATGCGTATGAATACGTTTCTTATGTCGTATTTTTTAAATGCTTTGCCGAGAATTGGTGAATAATGATTGCAGTGTTAGAAGAAGAATTGTCATCGTGCAAAACCTATGAGTTTTCTCACCACATTACAGATTATTTTCAACAAATTATTCAATAGAAATGCCTTAAAATATTCAAATAATGTTTATTTAATGTCGGATAAACACTTTGACAGTGACAGGAAGAACGACAGTGACCTGATTTTTGAATGACTTTGACCTAGTCTTTTTAATCTTGCTTAATTTTTCAAGAACAATTTACTCGCTTTTTTTATCAGTTTCGGTGCCAAAAGAATAGTAATGCAAATGTCATCTTCGATAATAATATATTTTGAAAAGAAGTTGCCTTGTGAAAAATTCTCTCGAATTTCTTGAGCACACGTGGTTTTTTAACCAAATAAATTCAAAGTTCTCTGAAAAATTGAGGTACAAATTGTCGCCCCTTAAATTCTCTTTTAAGATTATATTACAAAAATTGAATTATTTCAGAACTTTCTTTCTCAAGAAATATTATATTTCTTATATTCAAACGACGATTATCAAGATGAAATTTGCTGACTTAATCGACTATTACTTAAAATTGTTGATCTTTCAAATCGCAGATCATTTTCAACGGAATCCTTACAACCTTTGAACATTTTCTGTTAATAAAATGCTGTTATTTTTGGTAAATGGTTATTTTTAGGACCTTTCAAAAACATTTGAAATGCTTTTGTAAATGAAATTTAAGAAACACAAATAAAATAATTTAAAACATGTTCTTTGTCGATTACATTCGTTATTTCAGAAAAGTGATGAAAAGAAAAATTCTCTAATTAGGAATTATTTTATTTTTAATGGTAAAATAAAATATTTTCTGGTAATTGTAACATATTTAGAGATTTCTTCAACTTATTTGATAAAAGTTTACAGCAGAATTTATGACAGAGGAGTTTTAAATTAAGCATTCATGATATTTTTTAATCATTATAGTACATTCTATTAAACGAAAAATAAATTTATCAGTTACAAACCTTTGTTGCATAAATAGGTAACAAATGTGACGAAAGATTTTCTATTTTAATATCACCGAAAAGTAATTTGGTGCACCTGCTGATCATTGAAATTAAAATTATTTAAATTTAATTATTAAATTCTTTTTTATGGCATTTGAATTCGATTTGAAAAATGTTTCAATCTATTACTAAATATAATCGTAATTTTTTTTTAATTGTACACTTTTATCCGTTTATTTTAAAGTCTAAGTGCTCTACATTTTAAAACGTTTGTATAAATTTTAATTTTTTAGATAACGTTACATTATTTTATAATCATTTTTATGCTACTGTTAACAAAGCAATTTTATTTTATCTACTAAGAAAATATTATTCTGTATGTTGATCGAAACGCTTAAAAATTTAAAAGCATATTTGCTTGGATTAACAATTCAAAATGAAATTTTCAATAGCTGTCTAATTATTTAGTTTTTCTTAATTTTTACACTTAAAGCCAAAATTATCCATAAGCTTGTATTTTATTTAGAAACAAAATAAATTTGTTGGTATCTTATTGAAATGATTCTCTATACACTATATTTTAATCCATGAATAATAAATAAAGCAATCAGCAATTAAATAAATATATACAATTTATTATTAAAATAGGTAATGCAATATTTCTTAGAAAATCCGTAACACATTACTATATTTTTTAAAAATTAACTCACGAGTAATGTTTATTAACAAGCAAATTTTGTCTTAATAATAACATAAAAAATTAATAATTATATACAATTTTAATAAAAAATTTGTAGGTAATAGAATAGGTAAACTTACTTTATTAGATTAGCAATATATTTCCAAAAAGTGAAATAGCTGAAACTTTGCTATTGTAAATTGTTTAGAATTATGAAGGTGTGTTGCTCAGAAGAGTTTATTTGATAGAATGACTGTGGTGTGAAATTTTTTTAAATGACATCTACCATTTCTATTAGGAATTTACAACGATCAATTGCCCTTGTTTATAGGTAATAAGGAAAAACCTTGAAATTTATGAGGATATATGAAAGTACCTTCTATGGAATTAATACAAAAATAGGAGTCAATTATAACATTTACTCAAGCATAAAACTCAGACAATATTACCCAAAGAAATATATCTTATGAAATTTCGCGGATTTTTCATTATTTCGACGATGGATCTGATAAAATTTTAAGGAATTTCCTCCAAACGTTAGTTACTTTGACGCTTGCCAATTCGTGTGACGTTGTCTTGATACATAAATTAAGTTTATCCCATTTACTACCTTGACCAACGTCTTATAGCGAGGGAAGACAGATAAATTTAATAGAGAATTGTTTCCAGACATTGATAAAATTTCTTAAGTAAAATTTTTTGATTCATCAAAAAAAGTAATATTTTATTCAGAAAATATAAAGAGTTATTTCTTTTTAGACTTCACTTATAAAATGTAAGATGAAAATTTGTTTGTAAACTTCAAGTAATATTTTATAAATTAAATTAACTACAACAAATTTTTTTGCTATTTTAATGAGTCTCTATAACATTCAGAAATTCTTTTTCTTAATGTTCTTTGATTATTTAAATACATTGTTTCCGCAACTTGAAATAAATTTTTATGCAAATATCTGATATTTTTTAATATAATTTTACTTGAGATTTTTATAGGGACGAAAATTAGTATATTTTTTTATAATAAAGAAACTTTTGACTATGTGGCAACTACATGATTATGTTACAATAGAATAATTGGAAAATATTAGTTTGGGGAGAAAGTTATCCATTATTTTTTCGGCAGACGTCTGTAGTGATCGCTATCTCGTGAGGTATCTATCAAACAATTTCAAATTTATGCTCATTGGAAAGGTGACATTTGGCACTAAAATATTCTCTTGCAGTTTTTTGTTTGATTAATTCAGTTATGAGTACAATGTTTTAAAAATAGAAGACAACAAACAGAAAATTCGATACATTTTAGTTTTTCTTTTATAATGGCGAAAATGCTAACCAGGTGGCTAAAATTGTGAAAGGTGTTTATCGTCCTATATATGACTGTAACAACCAGTTACGCACAATTTTGGTTTCGTTGATTCCGTTTGGGTATTTGGATGCTAAAGATGCACCTCGCATGGATACAACATCGTCCAGAATGTCTATTAAAATATCAAAAATTATCAAACTTGACAGCATGTCAGCAGTCGTAGCTTCGAACAAGACCTAAAAATCTACATGAAAACTGTTTTAAACCTTTTTACAAAGCGAATCCAAAAGAAGTTACAAAAAGTTCACGTAAAAATAATGGATTTCTTTTTCCCCAACTTAATATTTAACGCTTAATATCTTAGGAAATGTTTAATAACAATAATAACTCATTTTAACATTTAAATTGTCACTTGAACCTGCCCTTTAGTTTACAATTAATGTATTTTGATGTAAAAAATTAAAAATTACATAATCTATATAATTTTTTTGAATTTAATTCGAAAATATTAAGAAGGAAAAAGTAAGGAGTTATAAGCATATTATACAATAAAACTGCTACATAAATGAATTATATAAATATCATGATATTTAATGATCCCATGTATTTAAATGAGAATAATAATGATAATTTAGATTTACAGAAGATATGTAGTTAAAGATCTTCCGAAATTACTAAATGGAATACCGATCTATGGCAGGAATTATATACTTTTTCATTTACATATGGATTTAAAAAATATGTGAGGCCGTATATGGGTACAGCAGTTTATGTATAACTTCAGTAATATGCTATATTTTACTGTATGTAGTGACTGACCACTGACGACATGGTAAATTCTATTATATTTAAATAATAGTTATTTTACAAAATATTTTTTATTTATTAATTGCATTAAATAAATCTTATTATCTTATAGCACTCTACTTTTTAAAAAGTAATTAATATATAATACACTCTACATAATTGAATTCTTCGATACTCTTAAAAGTATACACCTTTGAGAGCTTCCAACGGAAACTTTAATTTGTTTGCTGACCAAATTCTTTGAAAATTTAGTTTATTTGCTTAGAGAATGCTATGGTAAATGAACTAATAAGAGATAATATACTGTGTTATTTGTGTTCTTAATCTGTTATTAAGCAGTAATTTTGTGGCATATTTACATTTCTGTATTTTCAAAACATTTTTATTGAAGAAAAAATGTTCTGCTTAAACGGTCTTAATGAATCAGTGTAGCCAGGTGATAAAAGATTGAGAAATAGCTGAAGAAAATATCCCCCATCTCCTCATCTTGAACTACGGTACGTAGATGTGACTGAAAAGACAGACCATCTAATTATAATGTCGGATAATAATCCAATGACGTCATAGCCATATAACAATGAATCGATTATAAAGGCTTGTGCCACTCCTAACACTATATCATGTTCCTGATGTGTCTAGGACATGAGATAGAGTTTGTTTAGCCGAATGGTCACTCTGACGTAGAACTTCAGGTGCATCCAATAGGCAGAAAATTGTTCAGTTGCTGGATATAAAGGCTTGTGCCATCTTTTTAAAGTCAAGATTAATGGAGTTTTTAGAAATAACTTTTTTTTTAATATTTCGTGCAATGTTTATTTTATGTGTCATTTTAATATGGAAATTCTGTAAATGTTTTGTTGACGATATCTCTTTTCTGTTCACTTTGTAACTTCTAACTGAAAGGCAGTATTGTAATTCTGTTTTCTAATTTCGTGGTAATTCTGCAGCATCCAGATGTATTACGTGGTCTAGCAATACCTGATAACCTATGGTACAGTCCAGGTGCTCCGTCACATATGTATATCTGTCTGGGACAAGAGATAGAGTTTGGTCAGATGAATCGTCACTCTGACGTAGAACTTCTGGATGTATCCAAAGAACATAAAATTGCTCAGTAGCTGGATTGAATCATTTTTTGCTTTGTTTTTTTATTTTTTTTTATTTTGCTTCTCTTCGTTTATTCATATTGCCTTTGCTAATGGCATTGTCACGTGATTATTCAACAAACATGTGTTAAACCATGCATTGCCACACCAATAAACATTATCACATAACTAAATCATACAAATAAAATGTGAAAAATAAATACTTATAATAAATTATGTATACTCATATATATCATTATTCCATTTATTTGAGATAAAAACTCAATTCTCAATTTAAAATGAAGATTAATAAAGATTTCAAAGTAAACATTTCAAAGTCAACATTTCAATTCATGAAAGTAAAAAAAAAATTATACTTCCTAAAAGTATAATCTTCTACGTGACCAAATCGTGTTAATACTATGCTCTTTGAATCGTAATGTATTGTGCACTTCATTAGTGTTCTTTAATGTGATTGTGGTAAGTTAAAACAGGAGAAGGAAAATTATATTCAAAAGAGGAATAGGATCATTTTCTTAAGAAAATGCGTGATGAGACACTTTAATGCTTTGTTTTTCGCATCAATAACGTCATACCATACACTATGACATGCAATACGGCAACTGTAAGATAATGATCCATTGTGCCCGCCTTCTCTTTGGAATTCTGAACGAAGAAACTGCAAATTATAAACCATCAATAAAGCACAGTAAAGGGCAAGAGGAAATTTTTTTTGAAAAATAACATGCAATAAAAGTTGTTTGTATATAAGAGATCTCAATAATAAAGATATGTTTAAAGTTATAAATTATCTTACAAAATATACAAATTTTTGAAATTGTCAATCAATAACCATAATCATACGAAACAATAACTAAATAAATATTTATTCTTCACTGAAACGATGATTGTCTCGTATTAAGAAATTTATATATATAATGAATATGATACATTTTAAATTAGATATTTTCTTAGCTGTTTGATAAGAAGCATCCAATTTGAAATGAATCTTAACAAACAATTGTTTTGTATTTTATATTGCTTGTCTATTGATTAGTTATTGATTGATTGATTAAAAAATGTAGTACCCAATGAAAATAGTTATTTAATATTTTTTTAATTTAATGTGAAGTTATTTATAGCCAATAGCCTTAAAAACTAAATGGTAGAATCTGAACGAAAATTGATTCAGTTAATGAATTTGTATAACATATTTGTAACAATAATGATTTTTCTTTCTATATAAAAAATAAAATAAATAATTTTATTTTTTCTATTTAAGAGTATGACTTACTCATTCAATAAGTGTAGTTATGAGTTAGCATGAAAACTTAAATTAAATTTATATGATAGATAATTAAAATTACTCTCTGAATTCCAAATAAGGAATATGATATGAAAAGATTTATGTTATCTGTGATTTCTCATTTAAGCAGAATATTATAATGTGGCAGCGATTATGCATGGAACTTAATTTTAATATTAAATGATTAAACAACTTTTAATTTTCTAATTTTTTTTTGTTTCTAATGGCGGGCATACTTGAGCAAGTATAGTACATTAGCCACAACAAGGTCGGAAACCACTACTCATTTTATCGTTACCCGATAGGCACCTGTGAACCAAGTCACGGAGGTATAAGTAGCATCGCCCACGCCACACCACCACAAACCCGTTTATAGGGCGCGCCACTTTCATCTATCGTCTGAGGAAAGGACAAGAAACACGGAGAAGGAGAAAGTACATCCATGCCCGAGCCGGTATTCGAACCCAAGTCCTCCCCATCCGTAATCAGTTAAGCTAACCACTAGACAGGTTGGGCGGCTAATTTTCTAATATCAGTTTTAAAGAATTAAAATTACAAAATAAGCACTACTATCTTATGAATTTATAAATCAGTAAAAAATAATATCAATTTTTATTTAAAATTCAAATTATTTAAAAATTCATTTGGAATTCAAGAGTTATAATACAAATTGCAAAATGGTAGTGTAAGAATATCTTATATTGCTGATTTGAGGGTCACTTCTGCCTCATTTATTCAGTATAATATATATATATATATATATATATATATATATATATATATATATATATATATATATCCTTGTAAATTTTAGTTTGTGGATTGTCAGACTATCTAAAATGTAATCTTTATATAAGGTCGTTGTACCTTATAATAATGTATTTTATAGTGCCTTTAAATATCTTTTAATCTAAATTTATAAGTTCCATTGTTTCGTTTAACTCAGCAAAAGATATATCAGTGAATTATAACAAGATTGGCTTATTACCATATAGATTAGCAATATCTTCCTTAAAGGTTTGAAATGGTTCATTACTAAAATATGCTTTATCTTCAAATTATTATATTGATCATCATAGTCTACTTCAAATTCAAAGCCTTTTTTCAGATGTTATTTCCAGGCAAAAAAAAAAAAATTATTAAAAGATCGTCATTACATTGTTATGCAAAACTGAAATTTTCTCAACAATTTTATTTATTTTTGGAAATTGGACACAGAAAGCAGACTCCTCTTAGTGGTATTCTTCAGATGGTTTAAGCGAAGACTTTAATTTTTAAAATTATTTTTCGATTGACTAATTCGTGAGTGAATCTACTCGAACATTTTTTTCAAATTTTAAATTTCAATGCATAGATATTTAGAAACAGTGTTTTTCAATTAAAATTACATTTTACTCAAAATATAAATTAATATCAATATGAAATTTAAAAAATTATTGTTAACTAAAAAAACGTAAATTTCTTATTGAATAATAATAGTTTTTAGTATTTTAAAGTTATTTAGTAATTTAGTATTTAATGAATTTAATATCAAAAAATAGTTAGAAATTAGACAAATATATGTCTAATTGTAAGAAAGAATGCAAAAAAGAAAATTAAACGATAGATATATCTCCAAAATATTTATGACACACAAAAATTTTTGATATTGTACATTTTGAAACGTTTGGTACACATTTCAAATAAAAATTAGTATTGATGGCAAATGAAAGGTAATATGAAAAATTCATTAAACCGAACAAAAGAAATAAATTATGAATTATAAAAAAATGCATTTACTAAAAATGAACAATAATTCTGACTATATTACTTTTTATACATTGCTTCTTGAAAACATTGATGTAAGTTGCTGTTATTGCTTATGACACTAGGCCAACCGTCAGGGACTGGGTGAATGAAGTCAGAAAGAGCTCGTTCCGTTTTTAAACAGAACACCCCACTAAGATGAAGTACGACTTTCGCTCAATAATAACAGTATTATCTGGGTCTTCCAATTTAGAGATAGGAAGCCAGAGAAGACCCAATGTTTGGCTCCTAACTCACTCAGAAGTATTACTTTTGTATGGGAACATAAAGAACATTACGACCACGACATATTTCCAATTAGTAAACATGTCATTAGTAACTCATCATTAGTCATTAGTAAACACGGTGGATCTTCGGATAAGCCAGGACTCGAACTCACTACCTCCAGTAACGAGAACGATGCCCTAACCAACCTGGCCACCATGGCCTTCTTAATGAAAGTTAGTTTCGTTAGAGAGGGGACTGTAATTAGGGAACTGTAATTATTTGCTAATTTATTCATAATGTTATGTTTATTAATATAAAAAAAATTCAAATACCTTATAACTTAAAAAATGTAATTGTTTACTTATTTGAATTCAGCTTAAATGATTTTATTGCGAAATTTCAACATATTTATTTACTTATTATAATATGAATATCTCTACGAAGTTGTATTTCCTGTCGATTACAAATTTAATTGGAACCTATGTTTTGAATAATCATATACTGAACTCAGTAACTCTGATAATGTAATGTTTATTCAAATTTTGCTGCTTTTTATTTAAGATTTAATGTACTTTCAGACATCTTTAGCATTGATTATTTCAAAATTATCTTCAATCTGAAGTTCACATATAAATGGGTTTATAAACAGTCTCATTAAATATAATTAAGAATGCAATTTGAAAATTAATTGGACAAAATATATGAGATTTGTATAATGTAGCGATTAAATAAGGTTACTTTTACTTGCATAATTTTTTTAAATAAATTAAGTCAAAAGTTTTTTTTTAAAAAAAATTTCCGAAATAATGTGTCAATATAAAAAAAGTGTGTTGAAGTGCCTTTCGGAAGTTAGAACTTTCAGAAATTTAACATATATTTAATGAAGGTTTTGTGTTCTGTTCACACTAATTGAAAAAAATGCAAATTTAATACTGGTATCACGACAGAAATTGTTCTAACAGACATTGAAGCAAAATGATTATGAATAAAACCTTACCTTACGTTTTGATGACTTTATAATAGGAAAAGAATGAAACATGCCATTTTTCAAGATATATGTTGTGTAAACATTTACAAGAGAAATTACAGGACTTAAGTTTTTCAAAATTTGTGAATAACTAACATTTATAGTAAGAAATGCAGTTACTATTTTAATGACAAAAAAGCACCTTTAATAATTTTTAGATATCATAATAATAGTTAGTAAAAACATGAATCATTTGGGATGTGAGTTTCTACAATTACTGATTTGGACACTCAATGTGAAACTGTTTATCTTTGGCCTTTAAGGATGTCACTGTTACACGTGCTAACATATTAAAGATATTATTCACTTTGGATAAAGTGCTTAATTTTTTTAGGTTGATTCATTTTTTAGAAAAAAGTAAGTGTTTTAGTATATATATATATATATGAACATAATATACATATATATCAGATAAGATGACGTTTAAAGGAAAATATATTATTAGCAAATTTAATGCCGCCCAACCTGTCTAGTAGTTAGCGTACCTGACTACAGATGGGTGGGACCTGGGTTCGAATCCTGGCTCGGGTGTGGATGTACTTTCTCTCTCTCTCTCTCTCTCTTTCTTATCTTTGTCCTTTCTTTGTGTGTGAATGGTTGCCTACCCTATAAACGGGTACCTATGGCATGTGTGTACTGAGGAAGTCGGACTCCACACCAAATATGGTTCAGTTGGAAAAGTGGAGCAGCGCACCCCATATTGTCGGTCTGGCTGGCACACGACAACAACAACAGCAAATTTAATAATTGTTTAAAGAAAGAAATAAAAGATATAATTAATTAAGTAAAATTGTAAATAAACTAAAGACTAGTACACAGAGAGAAAATAAATGACAAGAGATGAACACAATATATTTTTTAATATCAATTCCAAGACAAAGAGGTCTTGGAATTGTCTTAGGTTCTATCCTCGATCTAGGCAAAGTTGACTTTCATCCCTTCAGTGGGTAACTGAGTACCGAACATATCAGGGAACTAAACACTGGAGGTTTCATCTTAGACTCACCACCTAGGCAAAGTCGACTTCCATCCCTTCAGTGGATAACTGAATACCAAACATACCTGTGAACTAAACACTAGAGGTTTCATCTTGGCTGACCACCTAGGCAAAGTCGACTTCCATTACTTTAGTGGCTGACAACCTAACCGAGAGATATGCTTTGTACCACAGGGCCCTCGGTCAAGGAAACAGATAAGGGCACTGTAAGTCTTGACCACCTCGTTAAAATTTGCAGATCGATGAGCTCTCATGCAGCAAAATTTAATTTAATTCAGGTAAATGAAAATGAAAAAAAGCCGAGAAGGAAATGGGTAGATGAATCTTAAAGAAACCATAAAAATTTAAAAATGCAAGTAACTGGAAAACTTGTCCATGAAACAGTTATCTTTGGAGGTGAAATGTTAGAAAGACTATGATCTAACAAAGACTAAAATGCTAGAATGTTCATTGGTTAGTTTGTTAGAAGTTGTTTTAACGTAATAGTTAAACTATAAATTTTAAAAGTAAATGTAAAGGATTTAAAATATTTGTGTACATTAATAGGAAAAGTTAGGAATTTTAAATGATTTTTCTTTAAAAATAGAAACAAAATTTTTAAGAAACAAAGTAATTAATCGAATAAAGGTAATTTTTATTATTTTTTAAATGAAATATTTTCTGAAAAAATAAGGCCATAAAAAAATAAAGTTTTACTGTCAATTCTTTCATTAAACATTTTGCAAACTTAATTGTTATTTTCATTTATGGAAAAAATTCATATTTAAAATTTTCTGAGATGTCAGATTTAAGAAAACTTTTTGCCCTCATATGAAATATTTTGTTGATAAACACTGTTTTTTTAAAAATAAATTTTAATAATTATTTTGGTTAATAACTTTGCTATTGAATTTAAATAATAACATTTTTATTGATATAAAAAGAATTTAAATTTATATCCGTTCTTTGATTTTTATTGATTTCCTTATTACAAGAGTTTTATTACTGAAGGTCAATAAATGAATCTATCCGTAAGGCTCACTTTCCAAAACAAATTTATTTTTAAATTTCTCTAAAAAAATAAAGATCATTGTGTCAAAACAAAGTTTGCTTTAGTATTTTAAGAACTATAGTCTTCATATTAAAATATTTAATCTAAAAAGAAAGTCACAAAGTTACACATTTATCTGCCTTAAAATTTTATTTCAATATTTATTTGAATATTAATAACGTAATAATAATAAGAATTTTTTAGGGCATAGAAATACAAACTACTCAATATCTGTTAATCACGGAATTAAATATTTTAAAAATGTGTTCTTAAAGAAGTAAATCCACTAGTTCTTCGACAATGATGTGAAGAACACACTACTAAAAAAATGTCTAATATATTTTGTGAAGTTTTGCACAAGCATATTTTGTAACTTATCACATTTAAATACATTTTTCAAATGTTTATTAATTTTCATCATAAATTTTTGTTGCTGAATGTTTCTAAGACCCCATCTTGCACACGAGGGATATTCAAATTAAAATGTAAACTAAAGTAGACGTTCCACTTTAAGCCACCTAATTTCAATTAAAGACCTCCAAGTCACAAATGGGTTTTGAACCAGATAACTGTTTAACTAAATGACAAAGCACTGATAATTCAACTAACCAGTTCAATCTCATTGCGTATAAGTCACAATATAAAACCTTAGAAAATAGCTGATTAAAGTGTACAGTAACTTTACAGTAAAGTGTGTAATTATGTAATATATATCGACAAAAGAACCAATGTACGAAATTTTTGAAAAGAAATAAGAAATACAGTTGACGTAAATTTTATGTTAAAAGCATATTCTGAAATAAAATATTGTGTCTTATGAACCAATGAACCATATTGATCTCAATAAGTTCAACAAATGGAAACACTGTTATATGCCATGCTTTTCTGCATTATCTTCACCAAAGCACTGTATTGACTTGCGATAGAATTTTTTCAATGGATAAGTTTTCTGTATATTTTAGAATGTTT
>JAPDSC010031036.1:0-12257 GCA_026290005.1 Latrodectus geometricus | reverse complement strand
TAGCTTTGAAAGAATACTCTGTACATTCAACAACATAAACAGAGGTTCCAAATGAATCTTTTTGTCATTATTCGGACCCTTTTCTATAAATTAGGAAATTAACTTTTAACTTTCTTTGAATTGTTTAAACGAATTTTGATTAGTTGAACTTTCAAATTTTTTCATAATAATATTAAATTTTTTTTTAAAGATAACATTTGTTTCAATTTGAAAATCATACTTATCTTAACTCTTAATTATTTAAAATAATAGTTTTATTAAAAAAATTTAAAGACGTTAAAACTTTATTCTTATTAGATAATCAATATATGATATTTAATTTTACAGAATAATATTCTTTTATTGTAAAATTATAAAATTAAAAGATTTCCAATTTTTTGATTTAGAAAATAATGTTATATATGTAATGAAGAAAAGATCGTATTTTGACTAAAACGATCGAAAACAGTTTCAAGGTTTTATTTAGTTTCACATACATTAATAATAAAAGCAGTTACTTTTACCTATTTTAAAACTAAGGAGTACAAGTCAAATAATCAGTTTTGTATACATTGTAGTCTCTTGATTAAATTCTTAGTTTTACAAAACCAGAAACTCATTATTTGAAGAGCTTCAAAGGAACAAATTAAGTCAGTCAGCGTGTGTTTAGAATTATGCATAATAATCTTATTCCGACTGAAGAATCGATTATCGTTGCTCGTCATTTTTGTTAACAATTAATAGGCATTATACATTACCAAACAAATTACGATAAACCTCATTTATCAAGCTACATGAATTCTTTAAACAGTGTATTTAAATTCTAGTTCAAGCACACTTAAAAAGCACAATAAACATAATTTTTCAAATTTGAGAAACTCACATTTTACATTTGATAAATAATTTCATATAAAAATACATTTCCACACAAGTTCTCAAAATATTATTTTGCTGTATATATTTTATACAAATAATTTAATTTTTATATTTTTAACACTGTTATTAAATGTCTAGCTAAATTTATTATTTAATAACTTGTTGGATTAAAATATTTAATCAATTTTTATATAATAGGTTACATATTATGCAATATTGCTAGCAATATGTCGAATATTACCTTAGAATTAGAAAAATATTTCTTGCTTCTGTTAAACAGGCTATAAGCAGAAGCATAGCAAATTATAAACAGAAAATATTGCAGATTATATATTTAAACGACTTACTAAATATAGCAATTGCAAGATGAGAAAAATTTTCCAAGGTAGGGTAACATCTATATACTACTAAAATTAATAAAAGTTCAAATAAATTATGGAACTGATTGAATTGCCAAGGATCTTTCAAGAAAATTTTAGTTTAAGTGTTATGAAAAAACGATGATAAAATATTTGGAAGTTGACAATTATGTAAATAAATATTGTCATAAATCTTGTATTAGCCAGTTTTCTCAAATAACTGTTGATATGAAATTTCAGTACGAAGTATTTTCACAAATATAATAAGCAAATATATGTTAATTGTATTCAATAGTTGTATTAATAATTGTCAATTGTATTTATATAATTTTATACTTTTTGAATACTATAATATTTAGTTTTAGCAAAAATATTACTTAAATAACAATTTCATTCTATATGAAATGAACATCATTACTTCAGAACAAATCTTAACATACAACAAAGACTAACTTGATGCACTTACTTTGAAATTCAGTTTGGACACATTATAAATTCATTTTCATATTTTTTGTATAAAAGCCTTCTTATAAAAAGACATCCGAAAATCTGTTTTGCTTAGGATGTACACCTATATAGTTATAACTGGACTTAATTTTTGATAACGACCTGATTTGTTTAAATCATAGATTGTATTAATCAAAATATTCAGTTTGATACATTTTATATTTTTTATATATAAAAGAGAAAAATCATTTATGACCGAAACTTTGTTTAGTTTTCTATACCAGATTGCGTTAAGATTTATTACCAAGGTTTAATAAGAAAAATTAAGAAATCACATTTTGCTAGTGATATGTAGTTTACTTATTTATCTTAACAAGAACTATAAATGAATAATTGTGCTTAAGAGAAGAGTTGTAAATATAAGAATATATTTAAAAAATCAGTGTTAACAAGATTTACAAAAACAGCAGTTTTTGAAAATCTTTGCATCAAAATAGTAAATTTTAAAATTTTACAAGTAACGAGCACAAATCTTAAGGAAAAAATAATTCTTCTAAGATTTTTTTAAATTCTTCATTTTTCAGTTTTATTCTGCCAGCAGACTCTGAATGCAGCCGAGCTAGCGGCATTCGGTTCAATTGTTTGTGAGTTTGAATCCCACCCTGCAAGCGTTTTAGTAACGATATGGAATCCAATTTAAGCCGTAGGTCCCGGTCTAATTATATCTTGTGTGTAAAAAAAATGATCGTTGAGCAATAAACTTACAGCCAGTAAATTTCTGTACAACACTCAATGACGACAACTGAACTGACATAATTTTCTCTAAACATTCCTTATGTGCGACTGAAGACGAATCAAACATTTTCATAAGCATTTATAAAAAAATAGTAGTAATAAACATATTAGAATTTAAAAGACATTCCTACGTATGTGACTTTAATTACATATTTAAAAATATAAAAAATTTATAAAGGAATCAAGATATTTTTTATATCATTTTAATTAAAAAAGGGAATGAAAATATTTAAACATACATATGTTAAGATTAGTTTATGAGTTGCTAAAGATAAGTAGAGAAAATTTTTATGTAATTAAAGCATAGGCATCTAAAAAACACCCATAACTGTTCAGGAATATATTCAATTAGAAAGGTCATAAATGTAAAATTGATTAAAATCTCAATCAAAAACTCAATTAGACATAACAAACAAAAAAATAATAAGAATTAACAATAAGAATAAAAATAAACAAAAAAAATAGGATTCCTAAACTTATAGAAATGTTTTTGAATTAAAACTAGAGACAAGTAGGTGGTTTTACATAAGCAAATAGAACTTTTTTAAATATATATTACAAACTTTATTTTACTCTGTTTTAAAAAAAAAAGGCTATGTGAAAGAAATAAGTATTATATAAATAGAACTCAGAAAAAAATTAGCTGTGCTGTTCAATTTTACAAATAACAAAAATGTACAAATATGAAACATAGTTACCTAAATTGAAGAAAAACTTGAAGCATAAACAATTATTGAAACTCATAGTAGAATCACGATTACTGCTGGATTATTCAAGCGTATATAGCTGACAAAACTATATAATTGGAGAGTGTTATATAGAAATGAATTGCTAGTTCTTGGATAATTCTAAAATTGTCTTTTTTTTTTTAAACTTAATAAATGGAAAAAGATCTTTTTGGTGCCGTTAAACAAGAAATTTTGAAAGCTATAAAGATTTCAGATTTTGCATTATTTCTGATTTAAGGAAAACTTATTTTATAATTATATAAAATTTAATAAAAATATCGCTAAAAATTTGGAAATACAAAATATCAATTTAATATATAAATGTGATATTAATTATATTAGATAAGCGATAATTATAGCAAAAATTAAATAGAAAAATAAAATTTCATACCAGTCAATTCCATCTATATTTATTACTTGAAGTCTTTTGCTTTTTTAAAAGGAAGCTTCATAAAAGAAGTCGCTCAAGAAGTAAATAGTAAAATATATTCTCTTTTGCTAAAATATGGTAACATTATAAAGATATTCAGAATTAAATTTCAAAGACCTTATTTGATATAAAGAAAATAGTAATATGTGTAGTTTAAGTCAGTATTTCCTGTTGATAAGTGCAAGTGAACGACTTTACAAGGATTTAAACAGAATTTGTAAGTCTGCCTAGGTAAAAGAATGCCATATTGTTTATATATCTATTCATCAAGGCTCATTTATAAAAGCATGAAAAATACAAGCGAGACAACGGACGGCGGAATCCCACGTATGTTCAATAAGTGACTTATCTGGTGATTAAGCAAGCTAATAAAACTGTAATCATTACCGAGAAATAATCTTTAATATGCGAGTCAATTTTCTTATGGAAAAATATTAACTGGGATATGTTGAAAGAAAGAAATTGTTTTGGTCTCCAGTACTTCCCGTTTTGCGTTAACCCTTCTTTGCATAATGGTGGAAATTTCCATCATAACCTATAATGCCCAAAAATTATATAAAAGAACGAGTTCACTTTAAGTTGATCGTGTTTGGATACCTTTTTAATGTCCATTGCATAAAAAGAAACATAGCTGTCAAAAATAAACAAGTGTCATTATCAGTGCTTAAAGTTGTCTCATTCCGCTGTTTGTTGTAGTTGCAATAAACGTATGATTTCGTTTATAATTTTGTTTTATTATATTAGAGTTTCTATTGCTAAGAAATTGAAAATGAGAGGAAGAAAGGTTTGTAACACGTGTTTCTGTTGTTTTCCTCTTTTATTTCTATTTAGTACTAAGCTAATGATCTAACTTTGGATGATGATGGAAATTTTTAGCATATTGTTTTTTGCTAAATTTATAGTATAAATATATACTAAGATTTTTTTTAACCATTTTTCCTTTAATTTTGAACATGAATTATATCAACTTGATTTATTTCACCAATAAAGAAAAAATCATGCCAAGAAGGGTTAAGCTTACATACAATTCGTAGCAGCTGGAATTGTCAGTATGCAATAACACATCCAATATCTTAAGTCTTTGTCGTATATAACGATAATTCTCATTAGAAGTTATCTTTCATCGGTAAGATTGTGCCATAAAATATCAAGCAACCATTATCCAAAAGGGACATGCTGCGCCAAGACTAAAATTTTTATTTTGAATTTATTTTTTTTTTAAACCAAACGATAAAATTCAATTAAAAACAAAAATCTTTGCATATAATATTATTAAAATTTAACTGTGTATTTATATTTTTACAATTATAAATGTAAAACATAAACCAAATTTAAAAAACCTATTTCCCTTAAAAAGGCAAATAAGTTTCTGTGGGGTGGTCTGTGGGATTCCCAAACAAATCAAATATTAAAAAATTAGTATTAAAAAAGTGTGAGCGTTGGTTGTTAAAATCAGGACATGAAATTAAAATATGATGCACTGAATATGGTTCACCACACGCCTCACACCAAGGATTTAATTCGCTCAGAAACAAATGCCTGGGTGTGAAACTTGTGAGTCTGCGATACGAAGGCGAGTTAACCGAACATCCGCACTTCGTAATGATAAAACTGAAAATGGGATGATGTATGGAAAAATGGCATATGGTTTGTTGGACACCTGCATACTCCATGACTCCTGCCATAGAGAATTTACAAATTTTTTAACAAACTTTCTCGCGTCGAAAAGAGGGACAGATATTCATCTGTAGTTCATCATAAGTACGGACGATGCAGCTTTAGCAGCTGCATCTGCCTTTTCATTTCCCTCTAGATCTATGTGACCTAGGATCCAACAGAAAATTATTTCATACCTTCGTAGTCAAATTATTCATTCTCTTTCATCGACAAAGTGTGTACGACTGAAGCTAAACACGTTATCAAAAATGAAAACAAAATTCATCAGAAGAAACCACTTGTTAGTAATTTTTGGTCATCTCTAAGATGATAAAGCCTGTTGCAGTCATAAACTGATAAAAAACAATCTGCTGACGGTTTTAAGTCAGGAGAATTTCTGCGCCACTGAATCGGTTACTGATTTTCTAACGAATGATGATGAAAAACAATTTAACGAAGAATGAAAAATGTCCGGGTTAGAACACTTAGCGCGTTTATCGCCAAATAGGTCAGGAAGGCGACCCAGCAGTTAGAGGTAAGTGACATCCCTCCCCCGAGAGGGAGGGGATGTCACTTACCTCTAACTACCCTATCTAAAGTTGTATGAATTTACCAATTTGCAGAAAGAATTGTACATCTCAATAAAAGTGGTTAAAACGTGAAAATGTATCTTATTTTTGTATAAAACTTAAAAAACAAATTAATAATAAATAACTAATTTCTTGTGTAATTGAAAATGATTAAAGTAATTCCGCAGTGTTTTTGGTTTGACTTAGTAAATAATATGAAGTTCAAAGAAAAGCAATATCCACAAATTTCTATGTTTAATATTTCTTACGCAATTTAATTAAGAAAAAAAAATTGCTTGTCACATTATCTTATATATTTATTATTTTCTATATAATGGAAATTTTTCTTTTTGAATGACACACAGATGTTGTTCAAATTTTCATTACAGTAGGATAAGATATTGTCAGTAAAAATACATTTTCTCACTTTATATTTTTCTTAACACAAACAAATTTTAATTTTATATGAACATATTTCTATGTAGTTATTAGTGTGGTAAATGTTTATATAAAAAAAAGCCTAATTATTTTTCAATTTTTATAATGTTATTTTCAAAAATATTAAGAGCTTTTTAATTTATCTAAATGATTTGAGTTTAAACAATTAAACGTAACATTAGAAAACTTGCGTGACAATCTGAATAAATGTGCGTAATGCTCTTGTGGTTTATACTACATCTGAAATATTACTTTCAATTTATATTTAAATGTTTGGAAAAGTTTTTTAGCCCAAAATATTTAAATATTTACAAAAAAAGGATTAATTCTTATTTCTGTACTATTGTTCATGAAAATACAATTCTTTAATGCAAAATACATATAGATAAACTTGAATTAACATTGTTCTGTATATATTAAATAAATGAAATTTTAACACAGAGTCATACTTGCTGATTGTGTAATTTTTTAATGATGATATTTCTTATGAATTTACATTATAAAACAATATAATAAAATCATTTATTACTTTTACTATTCATTTCATTATAATACTTTCAGCACACATAGCAAGCTGATGTAGACTATTTATACGTTTTTAGAATTCAACAGTCTAAATAAATTAGAAATATTTTAAAATTATTCAATTTTTAACCGAACTAAAAACATATATATATATTTATTTCTAATGGTGGACACCCTTGAGCAAGTACGTACGTACATTAGCCCATTAGCCGCAACAAGGCCAGAAACTGCTACTCATTTTATCGTTACCCGGTGGTCACCAGTGAACCAAATCACGGAGGTACGAATAGCATCGCCCACACCACCACAAACCCTAGGGTGGGCCACATTCATCCAACATCTCAGCAAAATACAAGAAACTCAGAGAAAGTACATCCATGCCCGAGCCGGGATTCGAACCCACGTCCTCCCCATCCGTAATCAGTTACGCTAACCACTAGACAGGTTGGGCGGCCTAAAATAAATATATATCTATGCTCTTTTCCAATAGACAAGTTTTGTTTTTTATTTAAAAGCGTTAAAGCCCAAATTTATTTACTTAACTGGTTTTTTCAACTCGTAACTTAACAACCTTAAGTAAATTATCACTTGTAACAACACATGAAAATTAACTTCATTTGTAAATCTGAATTGAAATATATTTCAGTGCATGTCCTAATAAGTAGCTTAAACTCTGTTACATTTAATTAATTCCAATATAAATGGAATATTTGTTTTTACAAGTGCATTACTCGAGTTATTTTTTAAATATTAGTCTAGAGTATATGAACTGAACTTAATCTATAATTATAAATTAAAACAAAAGTATCCTTACAACTTAACTCGGCAAAATCATTGTACGAAAAAACTTATAAATTTATAATAAATTTCTATTGACTTGCATTTAATTTTACATAATCTATAATAATAAAAGCAAGTGTAATGTGTCTGTCCGTTTGTCTGACCGAGCTCTCCAGCCAAATCTATCGCACGCAGGGACCTGGAATTTTTTACACGGAAGCACAAGGGGGCTGGCCACCAGACCTCGAAGCCAGATTTTCGATTTTTGAATTAGAAAAATTTTTAAAAAATTATTTATAAAACTTCTTCTCGAGATCGCTGCTCGCCGATAGCTGATTCCGGGGTTGTACCAGCTACTTTTGAGAAACAATTCTGGCGACCATCTTTTGGAAAATTTTCCGTTTAAAATATTTAGGATATATTGTTCCTTTTTATCGACGGGGAATGTTGTGTGTGGGGGGGGGGGGAAGAGAGAGAGACAGTCTACGTGTCCTACACTACTATTCCTGCGCTATTCACTTATCTGCATTTTCTAAATGCACGGGCAACGCCGGCGGGTACAGTTAGTATAATATATAACAAACTACTAAGAGGTTATTGTTACTTCATTGTGAAAATATTTTTATTAAAATTTTTGTATTCGTAATATTTTAAATTACGCGAATGCAAAACCTTTATATAATTATAATATATATCTACTATATAAAGTTTCCTAATTAAAGAGACTTTATGTATAATTGAGAATGAAGTTTCTTTGCGAATTTTTCTTTATTTTAATTGATTAGAGACTTATTTTACTATCATTCATAAAAAAATTATTAAAGTTATATTTTTTATAAAAAAATTTATCTTTTCTTTAAGTAGGAAATTATATACAATAATATTTCAAAATTTTTTTTTTATGCTTTCTTTTTAGGAATTGATTGATTAGATTTTAGATTCAAATTTTTAAATTTCAAAAACTAACTGGGAAGAATTTATTGATTTACTTTTATATATACTATATATATTTATTGATTTTTATTGATCCAAATTTTCGAAAATACTTTTGAATGCAATGTGCTCTGTTAAGTTCTTAATTATTACAAAAGTAGAATATAATCATCAATTTGAGGTTATGAATCAGGGTGAGAAAGCAATTTCTCATCTGTTTAGAATAATCTTTATTACATATAATCTTAATTAGCTTTATCTACATAAGTATACATTCTCCCCTTTCATTCTTTCCTTGACTAACAGGAAACATGCCTAAATCGTAAAGGAAGTCACACATGAATAGTTTTCTTCCAGGAAACAAACTCCTGTCACGTATACAAGAATCCGTTTGAAATAGTATTGTCGAATACTTATAAAGATTTTAGAAAAAAATAATTTTAACCTTCAATATTCAACTGTCTTGATCATTAAATTCGCAAATGTTTAAGGAAAATTATTCAATAAGGATTAAATGAATACATATAAATAAAAAAAATATAATTTAATTTGACCACCAGATTTATATGATATTATAATGAGTTTCTCTCTATTGACTTTCCAATTCCTGCAAAATAATACATAACAATATAACATTAGTTTTCTTTTTTCCTTATAAGAAATTATTTTTACAAAATGGTGCTGCATTCGCAACCTAATATTATGCGCTCGCGCGAATGAAAAACATTTATATATTAAATCTCTTTTATATAATCGCTTAAAGATTTTGTAGACAATATAGTCTCTTAATTTAGAATTTGAATTTTGATTGGTTGGTTTGGTTTTGTGGCACAAAGTCCAAAAAGGACGAGCTGCGCCAATGGAATTTTGATTGAGAGATAAATTTTCTTAGTGTTAGAGATATAATTTTATTTCATTGATTAGAGACTTATTTTACTGTCATTCCTAAAACATATCTCAATTATATTTTTCAGGAATTCATTTATAATTTTCATTAGTATCATTTTAATAACCCAATAACTCATAAGGAATATACTATTTTATGTTTAAAAGAAAAATCAGGAAAATTAATTTTTAATTCAAATAAGAAGAGTAAAGTAGATATTTCACAATTTTATAACAAGAAATTCTATTGTTAAGATTATTAAACTTAAAAATTTATTTTAATATGGATCGCGTTAAAGATAATTATTTGTATAATTAACATATTAACAATTCGCTCATTTTAAAAAATTAATTTGGTAATAAAATAATTACTTTCTGTAGGTTAAACGTTTAATTGATTAGATGTAGCATAAATGTAATTTCAATTAATCACTAATACACTATTTCTAAAGGATTATTCAAATTCACATACCTTTTAAAATAAAAGAGCTAAAACTATTTTCTACATTACAAAAATTTTAGCAATACAATTCTAGTAAGAAATTTTATTTTTATAAATTCCTTACTAGAAATTTATTGTTGCATCATGTAGAAAAATTATTACATGTATGCAAAGAAATGAATATATAGAATAAAATGACTTTCACAGCAGAAAAAAGATATCAGCAATTTAGTAATTTCATTTTTACTGGAGAAATTTTCCAATCACGTAAGATGGCTTAAAGATCAAGAGGTAATGAGTTCTATACCTGACACGGCCGAAGATTCATTGTAGTTATTAACGAGATGGGGGCTCTTAATGTAGGCTGTAATTTGAATGTTCTTGGACTGTTGTGGCGTAAAATGGAGAGGTGCTTCTCAGGTTTGCTCAAATTTGCTAAGTTGTTTTTGAATAAAAATTAAAAATCCAAGGAACTCCTATTTTCTGTAAAAAGTTTCATTTTTAATTTATTTAATGAAGTCATTAAACCTTTTCCATCTTTCTTAAAGTGAACAACAGTTATATGAACTCCAAAAATTAGTTTTTGTAATTCAACAAATTGTTTCTTTGGAATAAATATTCATAACAACCATTTTATTCATGAAATACTAAATAACAAATACAACAATGGAAATATGAAATAAGAAAGGGTAACTAAATTTTGAATCTTCTTGTGTTAATTTCAGATTATATATTATATTCTGAAGGTTTATTATAAAGATTGAAAATACTTGTTTGAAAAGTAAGACAAGCTGAATGATTTTATAACAATCAATGTGAGTTTCCAAAATGTTTTCACACCTAAAAAAATTTTTTAACTACTATGTTTGCCTAACAGTATTCCATTCTATATTAAAATAGTAACACTAATATTTTCTGATATTATTTTGATTAATTAAGCATATTGAAAACAGGATGGCGTTTTTGCAGTCAAACGTAATTGGCGACATGAGTGTGACGTCATTTTCCCAACTGTTTCCAAACAAATACAATGTAAACATTTTTTAATATTGTATTTAAGAGTGCCTTCTAGACAAACTTGGAGATTTTTGTTTGGCTATCGATTTTATTGGTGATTTTTGTTGGCACAGAACAATAAATTGTTCTGTTGCAACCAGAATACGATTGGAAATAAGCCCAGCTTGGTGATTAACTGTGACTACAATTTGGCGAGAATCAAAGGTTAAGCAAACAAAAGGTTAAAAGTTTTAACAAACACGTTATCCTTAAATAATGAACATTAATTTCAAAAATAACAATTTAAAAATCTATCACCTAAGTCTATGGCAGTTTCAATGATAAATGACGCTTAACAGCAAATGTTTGGAAACAATATGACGTCACAACTAATGTCGTCTATTGCTGACTTCAGAATCAAATATTTGGCTTTTACTTTTGAGCAAACGATAATTTTATAGTAAATATTCTCCATTTCCATTTAATTTAAAATTAAAAATATAAATGTTTTCAGAGAAAAAAAGATAGTCAATAAAATATCGTTTTCAAAGTGAGCTTAAAAATTAAAAGATACAAGTTTAATAATTTGCAGATTTTTTTTAGGGAAAAAATTACTAATATTTTGTTGTCATCTGGCAATAATCAATATAATAATTTTGCAATCCAAATGATTATATTTCATTTCATTTAGAATTATTTACTATTTAAAAGTATATGCGTTTGTTATCTATTTCGGATTTCTATTTTGATATCTGGACATTATAGAATATCATTATTCTATTTTAAATGAACAGCATAAATATGTAAGTATACTCTTTAAGAATATTTTAATATACTTTATTAAAATCTTATTAATAAATATTAAAATTAATAATATTAAATTTAATTTCAATTTTCCATTGAATGAATTATTTCTATTTTCGGTCTTTCTTGCATATTTTTTCAATTAGCCATACATTTTATATATTTCTCAATTATAAAATAATTTTTAATTAAAATTTAATTTCCCATTTATAATAAATCTCCACGTTGTTTGCTTATAAAATAAAAATTTAAGTTATACTGTTCTATTGTAATTTAAAAATGTTTTAACTAAAATTTAAAATTCTAAACTTGGAACTTACTTAAATATTTCAACTTAACATTAAAATATTTAAGCAAGAATTAAATATTCAAAAATAACATGTTTAAATATAAATAATTATTTATGATTTATATATTCTGTCATAACATGTTTCAATATTTAAGGATAATTTCTTACTTGTTCTGAAATAATTAGAGATTATGTTAAATGATGAAACTGAATAATATAATTAAATGTGAAATTTAAGAATCAGACTCATGGTGATTTTTTTTCTTTGGCAGTTAGTTTCATAAACACGTGAGAAAAATCATATTTCTCTTCTTATACTTTTATTG
>JAPDSC010031031.1:0-23726 GCA_026290005.1 Latrodectus geometricus | reverse complement strand
GAAATTGAGCTACATGGTCGACATATTCGAGAAATTAAATAACTTGAATCTTCAACTGCAAGGAACAAATACACATATATTGGATACGAGTGATAAAGTTAATGCTTTTTGTTGGAAATTGGAATTGTGGAGCAGAAATTTAAAGCAAGAAAACTTAACAATGTTTGCAAATTTGAATGATTGTATTAAAACTTACAAGGCTGAAGAACAACATGCAAAAGTTGTTTTTGTAACCATTGAAAATCATTTAGCAATGCTAGAAAAGAATTTTAAAAAGTACTTTCTTGCTGACGACAAATTGATCAAGTTACAAGTGGGTGAGGGATCCATTTCAAAATATTCCCGAAGGACTCTCAATCAAAGAGGAAGAAACCTTCATAGACTTCACGGCAAGCGGCGAAACCAAAAGACAATTTAGTAATAAATCACTCTTTGAATTTTGGGCAGGAGTGGATGATGAGTTTTCTGCACTAAAAACAAGGGCATTTCGCATTCTACTACCATTTTCAACATCTTACCTTTGTGAAACTGGATTTTCTGCGGTGGCTTCTTTGAAGACAAAATATAGATCTCAGTTAAATATAGAAAAAGAACTGAGAGTGTCTATTTCTAATATTAAACCCTCCTTCGAAAACTTTGCTATGAAAGACAGGCCCAAGGAAGTCACTAATAATTATTAAATTTGTTTTTAATTTAGTAAGTTGTTTTAATTTAATAAGTTAATTATTAAATATTTCGAAATGTATTTTGTTTTGTATGTGTGTGTGTTTGTTCTTACCTTTCAGTCACTTAATAAATTTTTTTAAATAACATTTTCTCTTGGATATGCTCGCGCCCCCCGTCCCCATTAGTGTGCTCACGCCCCCCTTGGGGGGCGCGCCCCACAGGTTAAGAATCATTGGCTTAAAGACTGACAAATGATGATTGTTTCAGTAAATTTGTTCTATTTTTTTTAAAGGTTTTTAGCTTTGAAATTTTTTATATATTTTTGAACTACTGGCGAATAAAGGGGAAGTTTTCTACTCTGTGTAAATGTCTATTTTAAAAACGTAAACCCGATAAAATACAAGACTATTTTAATTCTTCAAATGATTCTAATATGATAAAAACTATATTTTTCGCTTACGATAAACGGCAGACACAATTAATTGTAAATAATTTAAGAGTTAACAATAACTAGGTTCAATGTAGCATAGAAAAACTAAATTTTATCTCCAAATTTTTTATCTTGGTTTGGCAAAAAATTTGGCGATAAAATTTAATTTCTCGTAACCCTAATATTTGTATTGCTTTGACAAATGTAGTTTTATGGTTGCCATTTTATTATTTACATTTTGGTGCCTATCTTGGCGTCAAGAATTCATAAAAAAATCAAAGTGTACTCGTAAGTAAACTTTTACCCAATAATCTTATGTTTGGCAAAATGATCGCATTTCGTGTAGAATATTTACGTATTCTACACGAAATGCGATCATTTTAAATTATTATTAAATAAATTATTATTAATCAAACATTTACTTCAACCCAACGAAGCACAATGATATTGATCAATAATTATTAAACATTTTATGTATATATTAAAATGGCGTAATTTGTGAGATCGTGTCTCCAAAAAACAACAGAAATGAAAACATTTTGCTAAAAAAAAAGGTATGAAATTTACCTCGTAAAAATTTTTCCATATCACGTTTAAATTAAATACTAAATAGTAAAATGAATGCAAAACAATATTTTTTGTAGTCAGTTTTTAAAAATATATAACATTTAAAAAATATATATTTATTTCAACTTAAATATAATTTCTCATGCATAAACTAACACTTAAATGATAATTGAAAAAACAATGATTTCAATGAAATTAGAAAATAAAGTTATGGACAATAATGCCACAAATTGTCAATTTTTTAAATCTATATGAATCAGTGCTTAATTTGAGTTTAATAGTGTTAATATTTCGAAACGGCCAAATGACTTCAAGCCAAGAATATGCATTTGCGTTGTTTTTTAACTAATTAATTAAATTTGACAAAATTTAATTAATTCAAGAAGAACAGTGAAAACAGTGTCTGAAGGAGATGGAAATACATATAATTACTTAAAAAAACATACAACAATTGAAGATTATAATCCTTTATATACATAGTTCTTAACATTAGTGACAAAATATTGTTGAATACATTTCATAAGGGATTTTCCAAGAAGATGTGAACTTCATATAACTTACTTTCGTTAATCTGCGCTTTAGGTCCCCTACTCTGCCAACTTGGCGATAAATGCACCAAGCGTGGTAAACCGAACGTTTTATACCCAATGAGCTCTTTATGGCAACCTCCGTAGGAAATGATTTACGTTTTTTCGCGCATGCTCATTAATTGGTTTTTTTCTTTTAGCATTTTCATTGGTCGTTAATTAGTTTCAGTTTGAAAAATCGGTCATTTTCATTGGTTGCTGATTAGTTAAAAATCGTATTCCATTATCGCCATGGCAAAAGCGTTTTTGAAAACTCGCCAAGTACGGGACTCACAGCACACTTTCGCCAAGTTGGCAGAGTAGGGGACCTAAAGAGTATACATATTAGATTATACATAAACTCGTTCTTGCGTAATAACTACATTTTGTTCTGACTTTGCTCAAAACACTTTTGATTTTGGTCTGACTTTTCCTTGAAATCTTCAAAGCAGTTGATATCATTTGCGGAGAAAAACACTGAACCACATTTGACGAAAAGCTTGGCTTGTGGTATTTTGGTAAGTAACAGTTTGTATAATCTGATAGCAGATTTGAATGTTAAATATTGTTTGCACTGCATTTGTAATATAAATTACCATTTCATCATTGTTAAAATGTTGGCAACGCTGCATAGGAAATGCAATGCCATTTCACCTAATCTTGATTAGGAACTAATCTATATCATAGGCACAGTGCGAATGAGTAATTAGTTTTTAACAACATTCAAAATTATGAGAGTGACGGTGTTTTATGTGAGCCAAAATCCATTATTCAAAATGATTAATATAGGGTGATCAAAACCACATCTAAATCAATATATGATTAATTGATAGTTAATTGATAAGTTGAAAATGATCAAAGATAGTTAGTTGATGAAGAATAAAATTAAAAACTAATTACTTAAAAAAAATTAGTAATATAATTATTCCAAGTAATTAGCCCTTAATTATGTTTATACTTTCTAAAGTTTACATATGGTGTAAAATAGAACTAAATGCTCAGAATCTAATTTTACTACCTCATTCACAAGGAGCCCATGCGTGACTTTGTGGCACTCACACACAAGTTGATTCCCACCTGAACATTTAAGTATCCATTTGGAACAATGACTTTTGGAGAAGCTTAGATTGACGATTATCTACTTCCTTATATTACATAAATCTAACTCGGGTCTATGAGAGTTCGATTATTTAAAGAACTCATTTTGCTTCTTGATACAATTAATGATCGCTCAAGTGAGAAGGTCTTTACACGTTTGATATTCATAAAGCACGATATCCCTTCATAAGTAAAGTATGATGAGGAAGGAAGCGTGCCAAATTCTGCGTCGACATCGTCATTAAATTGTAATTTAGAAACGAGAAGTAGTTAACAATGTTCAGTAACTATTACCAGCAGAAATATTTAGCCAGAAGGATATCGCAGGAAAAAGTCATAGCACTTTTAAGGTATCCATTTGGAACTGAATATTATTTTATATTGTGTGTGTTCATTTAGAAGAGGATAAAATTTTAAACTTCTTGTTTAATGATTTTGTGCTATTAGAATTTAATTTGTAATATAAAAAAGAGGTCTAGAATTACACCACATGATGTTAAATTATTTTTTGATATCCATTATATGTTACACAATCGCTAAATTAGGTAGAGCTGAATGTGATTTAAACAAGTTTAGGGAGAATTCAATTGTTCCTAACATCATAAATAATAGCCCAAAGGAAGTACTGCAGGTAAACTTGCAATTTTTATTGATATATAATAAAATTATATGTTGTAAAAGCCTTACAATTTCTCTTTTACAAAAGTTATTATAAGGTGGAAATGTGCTTTAGGTCCCCTCCTTGGCGCGTTTTCAAAAACACCGATGCCATGGTGAAAATTCTACCGCTATTTCAAAGTGAAATTTAATTAGCGACCAATGAAAAGGCTAAAACAAACGAGTAATTATTGAGCATGCGCGAGAAAGCGCTTCAAATTCGAGAGTTGGTGAAGTAGGGGATCTAAAGCGCAGATTAACCGATGATAAATGTGTAGAATCAAATGCAATTTCTTAGTTCAATCTTAGTTAATGTTAAGCAATGGGCGATAAGAGTTGCAGTTTTACTTTTGGCATACATATCAATCGACGTATAGCTTAAGGAGTTTTCCGAATTCCCTCTTTTCTGACACATGAATATACCCCACTTCTCATGAAAAATCCATCCATAAGATATCTAGTAACAAATATTTAAATTTACTAGGAAAGACTTCGGCTGTTATCCGCTTCGTGATATCAAAGTAATGTGAAACATAATTTGGATCAAATTTAATGTACGGTCACCCTGTGATAAATAACATTTTCTGGGTTGCTATTTTTTTTCGCACAGGCCATGCTTTACAATATTCTGTTTTTTTTTTTTTTTTTTTTTTTTTTTTTTTTTTTTTTTTTTTTTAAGATATCGCTTGTACAAAATGGCGCTTGGCGAAATTTTGAAAAAGTCGCCAAGGGTGACCGTTCAGTAAATTTTTTCCCATAATTACAATGTATGATAATCTTCCTAACACCGTCTTCAGTAAATGATGCAGAAAATTAGTTCGTTTATTTTGACACAAAAACCAATATTATACAGACTTATCCACTAATTTAAAGTGGTATATATTTAACATGATATGTGTTAAGAGTGTAGAACAAGATACGATCTGTGAATAGTACCTAGTTCCACATATTTGACTCATGTTATATGTAACTTAATTAACTAATCACTGATTATGTCAACAAATATCAAATCTCAAAGTTGTTTCTTGCAAGGAATATGCATATACTTAGACTTAAGGGTAAATAATAGCACTGAGATCGAAGATCAATTTTACAGTACCCTGAAAAGAAAGCCTTTGCTTAAAGAGAACAATAGCTGAGACAAAATTCAGCTTGGCATTTAATAAGGATATCCTGGAACACAAGGGTTAAATTATATGTTGACCCAAATGTTCAACTCTATGTGCTGAAACATTTTCGAAATTACATAGAATAAGTAATGAAGTTTCTTCCATACATGGACGGCCTTTGCAAATAAGATCTAATATTCCTATTATGGTGAGCTGTCTTTTTAGGTGGCAGCAGGCCCGACGAGAGGGGGGGGAGGGGGGGTAAGATTCCCCGGGCCCGAAGTTATGAGAGGGCCCGGTTAACGTTCTTTTTTTTTGACTAAAAAATTTTTTTTGGGTTTTTCCCCGGGCCCGGCATTGTCTCTCGACGGCCCTGGGTGGCAGTGCTCAGTAAGAAGTCATACTACACTCCTTAAATAGCTTCTACTGAACTTAAATAGTTCTTTCTATATTCTAGTGGCACAAAAGTGTATGCATAACTATTTAACAGTTTACTTGTCTTTTAGTAAAGTTATACCAATTCAATAATTACTGTTTTCTGAATAAATCAAAAACGTTGTCTCAGAACAGTTCACTTGAAATATCCGAAGCTGATTTAAAATCAACAAATTCGATTACTGATCCAGTTTATCATCAGCTAACTCAGTACATCAGAGAGTCCGGTTATTTGCATTAAATTAAAATAATTATCCTTATTTAATTTCCATAAAGTAAAATAGCATTACCAAACAAAATCAGAAATCAAAGTAGACTTTTCTTAAATGCAATACCGCACACAGATCCTCAGCAGAATTCGACACCGGACAAAAACTCCACCGATACACAAAATAAGAATTTCATTTACATTTATGTATTATATTCTAAGCAAAAAATCTTCCATATATACTTAGAATCTTTTAAAATTGATTTGAAGGATCAGATTTACTGTACGGTCACCCTTGGCGTATTTTTTCCAAATTTGGGAATAAATACATTTTGTGGCAACCTTTTTTTTTGCGCATGCATTTTTTATTTTTTAAGATCTCGTTTGTGCTAAATAGTGAAGATTTTGGCGAAATTTTGAAAATGTCACCAAGGGTGACCGTACAGTAAATTTTTACCTGCTTTGAATCAGCCTTTTTTGTAAAGTATACATATAATTGATTGTATGATCTATCATTTTATTCTAAATTCCAGGTTACGTATGGTAACAAAATGGTTGACTGTGCGACATTAGTGAACATCAAAGAAACAGATAACACTCCCACTATAAATTACACAGCAGAAAATTATGATTTTTTTACTATCGTTATGATAGGTAAGAGAATTTTTGTATACATATAGTAAGTCTTTACAAAATTAAAGATACGTGCGAAAATATACTTTCTGGTTTACAAGAATTTTCTAGTAAATATATAGCACTATTAGTTTTGTTGTGTGTAAAATTTTAATTGTGAGACATTTTTTGGAACTTTTTATACGACTATGTAGTTTTGAATAATTCTGTGCAGTTTGTCTTAAAGTTTCCCTGATTTATAGACTATCTTTTGTTTCTGCAGAACATCTTTTATTACTTCATAACTAAATGATCGCAAGATGTGATACTATTTGGGGTGCGTAGATAGAATAAGAAATTTTTAATTTGCATTTATTTTCCTTTTAAAACATTAAAATATTCAATCCAATTCATTTGACAACGTGCCATTTGCAAAGATAAAATTTTATAAAGTTTTTCTGATCGTTCTTAATAAATATTATTAACTTTTTTCAAAATTAGCCCCACATGTTTTACATAAAGCTGCAAGCATTTAAATAAACGAATCAATGATGATTGAAGGATGTCATATATCACAAGCGCTATTTTGTTGGTGACGAAAGCAAATATCGCCAAGCAGACTTAATAAATATTTCTTCCTTGTAAGAAAAAGGCAATAGACATTCGATGGCGAAATGATACACATTTTTCAAGAAAACGAAACGCATATTTTCTCCCCTGTTAAAATATCATCAATTCTTTTAATTTTTTAAAATTTCTTTTACGTTTAAAAAAATACTATATCACGCAATTCGGCCGTTAGCTATGTTTGACAACTCTCTTTTGCATATTTGGTAGTTTAGAGTGATAGAGAGATATACAAAAGTATCCATTTTCAACATTATAAGCACCAATTTCGATTTTAATAAACCTATTTCATGCAAAATCTCCAAACAAAAAATTGAAAGAAAAGGAAATTTGACTCCTCTTCTTTTTAACTTTGCTGACTATTGAAAAACAAAAAATTAAATTCGAATTAAAATGTACTTTAAAAATTAATGTTAAAGTGGCATAAAACAATCTGGAAATAATATTTAATCAGGTCCAAAATTCATTTAACTTTACTATTGCAAGAGTAAAAAAAAAAAAATAATAAATAAATAAATAAAAAACATTTAAATCGTTTTTGTCGATTTGAATAAACCATAAAGTGGATGTCTGGTTCCAATGCATTTCCAATCGCTGACGTATTGAAGTATTGAAAAAAATGTAAACAAATACATGGCAATGCAAAATACAAAAATGTCTAATCATAGTAAACACCATTATTTTTTTTCAAAAAAGCATTGTATGCGAATGTAGAAAGAAATGGGGATTCATTACCGTACATCTATTACCGTTAGATAAAAGCCAATCAAAATCCTGTTTCATTTCATTTCTTTCATTCTCGGACAAAAATTCCAGAACACGTAGAAAAAGAATTTTATTTATAAAAATACGTATTCTAACTATGATATAAAAGTGAGCAGTATGTTGATTGGTAGCGTTTTCATGTGCAAATTCCTTTTAAATTATAGCCCAGAAATATGAAAATAATTTGACTTATTATTCAGATAGAAAAATATGCTAAAGTTTGCTTTATTAAATGAAAATAAAACTTGAGAGAGCTGATTAATTTATACACTACTGGCCATTAAAATTGCTACACCAGGAAGAAATGCAGATAACAAAATGATATTTATTGGACAAATATATTATACTAGAAATAACAAGTGATTAAATTTTCAAAAAATTTGGCCGGATAGATCCTGAGAAATCAGTACCCAGAACAACCACCTCTGGCAGTAATAACAGCAGTTAAACGCCTGGGAATTGAGTGAAACAGAGATTGGATTGCATGTACAGGTACATATGCCCATGCAGCTTCAACACGATGCCACAGTTCATCAACCGTAGTGACTGGCGTTTGGTAACGAGCCATGCGGGATATCAACGGCCACCTATCACTATAGTGATAGGTGGCCGTTGATATCCCGCATGGTGTTCCGTATTGCCGTCCTGAACCTATCGATTCCATATTCTGCTAACAGTCATTGGATCTCGACCGACGCGAGAAGCAATTCTGCGATAAGATAAACCGCAATCCCAGTACACTACAATTCGACCTTTATCAAAGTCAGAAACGTGCTGGTACGTATTTCTCCTTCTTACACGAGGCATCACAACAACTTTTCACCAGGCAACAACGTTCAAATGTAATTTTTGTATGAGGAACCGGCTGAACAATTTCCTCATTTAAACACAATGTAGGTTTCGCTACTGGCGCCTGCTTTGCCTGAATGCGCTGAAAAGCTAATCATTTACATATCACAGCACCTTCTTCTTTTCGTATAAGTTTCACGTCTGTAGCATGTCGCCTTCTTGGTGCAGCAATTTTAATGGCCAGTAGTGTATTAAACATTCGTTGAAATATTACAAAATATGTTCTATTTTACTACAGATCCTGACGCACCAGACCCAAACAATCCAATATATGCTCAATTTCTTCATTGGCTGCTGGTCAATGTACCAGGAAATAAAGTGAACGAGGGAAAGACTTTGATGGACTATATGAAACCCAGTCCACCATCATATTCTGGTAAGTCAAACATTTGTAACTATTATACACGGGGATTCAGCTTTACGAAACAAACTTTTAAAGAGAAAGCTTTGCAATTTTTTTTTTATTTAAAGGAATTTTCTTGTAAATTTATGTATGATTTCATTTTATTTCTGGACCAAATAAACATCTTCAGTTTTAATTCGATGAATTTTGTGAACTGATAGTAAATACTAATTTTAATCTAAAAAATTACAGTCTCAAATTTGTAGCAAGTAAGTTACTTATCCTTTTTAAATCAACAAATTTTAATATTATAAGACTATAAAGATTTATTATAATGAGACTTAAAACCAGTGCTTGTTAGTCTTTTGGCAATGTTTTCTTTTATTCATTTCCGTCTAATTAAAACTTAAAAATTTTTTTTAATTCATCCGTTTTTCATCATACTTAGCAATTATCTTAGTTTTCTAAATAAGAATGCAATGAAAGAAACACATTTCTACTGTTTTATTAACATGCAATTTCTCTCAGAATTAAATAAGTAATACCTAAATCTTTTTGATGAGACGGTGGAACGTGCAAAAGTTTTAATATGGAATAATCAGATATTGAAATAAAATTTGTCTTTTAACACAAGCATTCATGCATTTTTAAAATATGTGCGATATTTATAATTCCATATTATAAAAGACATATTACCAATAGCATAGTACACGCAAACATATATGTATATGCTAAGGGACATCCAGAGACAATAATGCTTCATAATTCTGGATTCCAATTTCATTCTTTTCTAAATTTTATATCTTCAGTTCAGTAGTAGAGAGTTTTAGAAGTGGATTTCTTCATGGTTCTCCGAATGTTTTTAAGTGAGGATTCTTGTCAAATTAGCGGACCACGGTGTAACGTTTTGACAAAAATGTCATTCTTCTTTACAGAATGCTTCAGATTATAAAGATTTACACCTCAGCTTCATTAAGAATTCTAAGCAAATAGAGCAAGCAATCCAAACAGATGGAACTAAAGATACTAGGGCTTGGGTATATTTAGGTACTATTATAAAACAGCAATGAATAACTCTTAACAATAATCCAATCAAATAAAAAAATAAAGCTAAACGAACATATCAGAGCTATGCTATCTTTGAATGGGTTATGATTAACTCAAAAGCAACAAACCATAAGACAGTGGTTTTTATTACGGAGTTTATCAGGGCCATAATGGAATTTAGAAAAACTTGTTCTATATTTACATTTATATTTTATATAAGCACAAGGAATGACATTCTTAGATGAAATGTGCAACTCATTAAAATGTAATCCTTTGAATGGGATAATGAAATAGTGAAACCTTTATAGGCAACTATTCGTCGGGGTATATCAAATTGGAATCCATTACTTAGACATGTAGTTTTCCATGTAGATTAGCAAGTTATAAGTTTGTGACTCTCTGCTCTTCCAATTATACTTCATCATATCGTGATCAGGTTACTCGACACTTGCTCAGCGAGGTTATTCACTCTGGTTAGACCCTTATTTTTCATTGGAAATGTAGTTATTATGGCAATAAAGAAGCTGATATTCTCGCTGAAAAGGGTTACGATCTCCAATAATCGATTCTCCCTGTGTCTTATTTTTATTGTAAAACTATATCAAATGTATTAAGGACTATGTCAGTTAGACTCGTATTTTTAATGCCAGAGGAAGAAAATGGAGTCAGCTGTTGGATAATGCCATACTGAGGGAATTGCCTGGTCTTGATTTTTCTGCGAACTTCAGGATAATGACCTTTCACAACAATTTATATTTTCACCTGAACCGTAATAGTTTGCTTAACTCACTTAATAGTCCCCTTTGTTTATTTGAAGAGACAATAGATTTTAATCAACGTTTGACATATATCTATTTGAAGAACTACCATTTTAAAACTGACAACTGGATTAACAGTCTGATTTATATTTGGCTTCATGTAAAGAGATGTGATCTCTTGACTATTTCTCGACGTGGAAAAAACTTTTTAACTTCATCGTTAAGCAAGAGAGGTTAAGAAAATGTATTGATTTGGTTTCTTGCTTTAAGATCTATTTTTTCCACACAAGGATTTCATTCAACTGGAAATGATAATTTAAAATGAAAATCATTACAAACATCCGTATCCAAACGTGGAATTAAACTCACGAGCTGTGAAACTGAATGTCAGTATATTAACCCTTCAACTGCTAGTTAGACTTAAAATATTCGAATGATCAATTTCAACACTAGTTTGCAATTACTCTATGGTTTTCTTTTATATTTTATATATTCACCTTCAAATCTTAATAAAGTCAATTTTTTATTTTAAAATCTCCAATAAATTATCATTCATTAAATAATATATTCGGAACAATTAAATTGTCAAATTAAATTCAAGACTGTTTTGAAAGCTAAATGTATTTTATTTCTTTTTCCAGGTCCTCATAGATATATTTTATTGGTCTATAAACAACCGTCCTACATATCTAATCCATCGTACGTGAACGGCAAAACGCGTTCTAGATTCAGTATCAGCGACCTGGTATCAAGCTTAAATCTAAAAGGACCAATGGCAGGAAATTTTTTCTTTTCTAAATCTGATTAAAATCGACCAAAAATTCGAAAACTCAAATATTAATATTTGTGATTAAATAAATAGTATAATATTTGTTAAAAATAAAATTTAGACAAAAAGGAATATTTGTATAAAATTTTTCCAAAGAAATGCTTGTAAATTTTAAAAAGTGCATCTTTTTTTTTTTAATAAAAAAGTCCATAAAAAAAGAGAAACTGTAACTACTTGTGTTTTTAAATTTTAACTTCATTTTCATTTTTTCTGATTTTAATCAATTTAAGGATACATGTATGTATAAAAAAACATATAAACATAGTTTTCATTCTTAGGAAAAAATAACTAATTGACAAATTTGAATTTTGCTTTTAATTTAATTAAAATAATACTTTTCAAGGTTAAGTTTCAGGTTTAAATCAAGAAATGTTTTATGGGCGTATTATTTTTTTAAGTGACTAATACAGGATGATTGTATTTAAAGTTTGAGTTTCAAAACACATTATATATACATAGATAGTTTATGATTAGATTGACATCAAATTGGACTGGAATATTAGATTAAGGAAGTGGGAAAGCATTTGGCATAAAGAAAACAAATTTTAACAACAAATGTTGTTCTTAGAATCTTAAGGGTTCGCTATAAAGGACAAATGAATCGTAAAACAACGGTTATGGTGTAAGTAATACATTAAAATAACAATATATTCTGCTGTGTGCATGATTATATAGGTTACCGTTTTGCCCCTGCACTACGACATAATCATATCACATCAGATGGAAAAAATCGTCCTAAGACAGAAGTCGTCTGTCCTAAGACAAAAAAACTTATAGAGTATCAATCAAATCGATTTATAACTGTTGTGAGGCCGAAAACCGCATAAAAAGCTTATAGATGAAAATGGGCTTAATTTGCCCACTACTCTTATTTGACCTTCGGTATACAAGTACGAAATTCTAAAACAAAAGTCTCTCTTGCTGGCAAGGAAGTAGGAAACAATTCCTGCGCATTAAATTAATCTCTTTACAATATGAAATTTTACCACATCCTCCGTATTCACCGACCGATTATTACCTTTTTCGTAATTATGAATTATTTTTAAAAGAAAAAAAAATACAATAACCAAAATGATATCATAAAAGACTTTGAATTCCTTATTAACTCTAAAAATAATGACTTTTTTTTCAAAAAGGCATATATGATTTGAACAATCATTGGCAAAAAGTCGTTGATGCCAATGTAGATTATTTCAATTGAATATAATAAATAATGTGAAAAATTGCGCGTTTCGTTTTTTACTTTCATTCAACGCCCTTTCATAGTTTCCAACCCAATATTTCTCCATAGAATACAAGCATTTTACTGTTTTTTTCCCTCGAAAAATATTTTAATTCTGTTAGCCATTTAGCTGCTTGTTTTGCAAGCACGCGGTCTTAGCTCTACATCATTTTTTCTTAGTCGATATCTGAAAGTTCTTTTTCATACTCATTCATTGCATACTTTTAATAATGTTATCATCTAATATTATTTCTGCACATATCACATACGATCCTGAATTCAAAAAATTCTCGAAATTGCAGCCAGGTTCTTTGTTGATGTTCATGCACGAGTGATTCATCTTCGCTCAAGTCATCAGGTATGTTATTTTGGCTTCTTTCAACTACGGCAGTTTCTTTAGTAAAACGAGCATGCTGAAATGGTCACGATATTGTCTTTCCTTAATATCACTGACAAGCACATTGCTCCTAGATCAATAGACGACATTAGTTATGACATCATATTCAGCAATTTGTTTCCAAACATTTGCTGTTAAGCGCCATTTATCATTGAAACTGCCATAGACTTCGGTGATAGATTTTTAAATTGTTATTTTTGAAATTGATATTCATTATTTAAGGATAACGTGTTTGCTAAAACTTTTAACCTTTTGTTTGCTTAACCTTTGATTCTCGCCAAATTGTAGTCACAGTTAATCACCAAGCTGGGCAAAATCCAATCGTATTCTGGTTGCAAAAGAACAATTTATTGTTCTGTGCCAACAAAAATCTCCAATTTTGTCAAGAAGGCACTCTTAAATACAATGTTAAACAGATGTTTACATTGTATTTGTTTGGAAACAGTTGTGGATATGACGTCACACTAATGTCGTCAATTTCATTAAGCAACTTCAAGCTCATAATCACTCTTTGCAAGAATACTCTTCGATATTTGATCTTGATTATACTGTGATCCGTGGGCATTGGTTTGGAGGAACTACATGGAACGATTCAAAAACCGTGAGCAGTTCCTTTATCCACATTTAGGATTTTACGATTTAGCAATAAACATTGACCCAAGTTTCTCGGCCAATTTTTATAAATGCTAGTAGTCATCCAAGCAAATGTTAGTATGATATGCAACACTTTATTTTTTTTGTTCGTCATGTTGGTTGCTAACAAAATCTAATTTTTCTTACTCCACTTTTTTACCTTCATTACAATTGTGGCCTTTTAAAGCTAAGTGTTCTTTTCGGTAAGATCTTAACAAACAAACCTGTCTCGTCCGATTTAGAAACCTCCTTTGGAGTCATGATTTCAGTACTCTTTCTATTCAAATCCCGAAATTTTATTCGCAGTTCCTATTTTCTAAGGCCAAGTGTCTGGTTTTGAGTTTTTGGCGACAACCATTAGAAACTTTTATTTTCAGTCTCACATGACAAAGCAGTTTGATAACCATACGTAACAGGACACCACCATCAACAGGAATGTTCATTTCTCTCATTTTATCCAGCTAAGTAATAGCAAAACTTTCCAGTTTAGAATGTTTTCCTTCTTTACAATATTTTCAGGAGGAAGTATTTTAGTTGATACTGTTTTGCGTTCTCAAGAAATTTTTTTGAGTTTTTGAAATTGAGAAATTTTGTTCTTATTGATATTCCATACTATTTTCTTATTTAATATTTTTCCATCTTATTCAACTGTGACAAGTTTTTAACGGAATTGGTTCAATCTCTCCCTTGACAAATAAAACTGAAACAAACTACAGAACAACAGAGTTCAAATTTTTTTAGTTTCTTCCCCCTTCCTAAGTTTTTATATCTCTTAGGAGTCTAATTCGACACCACAGTACTTTCCCATCAAAAGAGTGGAATACCCACACGTGTCCCTTTGTTTTTCAAGCATAAATGTAGTTTCAAGTATTATAGAAAAAAATATCAGGTCATAACAATAAGAAAAAAATCTTTTTTGTCAAAAAAGATTTTTCAAAATTTTAGTTCGTAAATTTTTGTTTAGTGTCACACAGTGTAGAGTCTAACTATTAAATAGTAACAACATGAATGTTCTTAAATTAGTTCTTTAAAACTAATATCTACTGTAATTGTATTTTAGAAATTAATATTGTACATGCTATCAGCAATGGTATGGAACACAACTAAAGATGCATAACTGCTTGCAATTTTATACCATAAGTAAGGGAAGAAATAGGTACACACGGTACTTCACATATTATAAATACATAAATTCCCAAGTTTAATACGTCTATATCGCATCAACATGTATACATATTATATTTATCAAAAGAGTAATAAAATAAAGCATTTTATATCACAATTTAACCATAAAACTTATTTCATAAGTTAATAACGCACTCGCTGGTTTTAACCTAAATAGCCATACCACTTTTCAATGACACTGAGTTCCAGTTCACTAAAACATTTTTTGAATATCCTTTTTTATTTCACACGTTAATGAAATTGTTTAATGTGTACATACTTTTTCTGGAAAAAGATAAGTCACTAGATTAAATTAAACTTTTATTTACATTTATAAGTAATAAAAGTTTATTTTTATAAATGCTTAAAGTAAAGAGTTTCTATTTCTGAGCATTCTGAGGAATAAGGAATTTATAAAATAAAATGTATTACAATGAAAATACACACTGAAAGAACATTTAATTTAAAGCAATCAATAAGGTATTTTTAATTAATTAATTATTCATAAAATAATCTAAAAATATCAGTTTCATTTAACAAGTAATTGAATTGTATACTTATAGAAATTAAAAATGATACATGTAATTAAATTTACATTAGCTTAATTATTGTTACACATAAATATGAAATTAGATGTAATTTATAGATATAAATAAACATCACTCCTATGTTTTTAAATATTTTTTTAGAATTTATTTTCATTTTTTTACCAACTTTTATCATAATCAGAAATTACACATCAGATGGGGAAAAAAAAAAGATTTTATGAAATTTTTTAAGTTAGTAATCAAGAATAATTTCAGTAAAGAAAATTTTATTTCAGAATATTTACATAATAGCCAAAATTAATTTCAACTACATTAAATTCTGTTTAAACAATATTTACTTAGATGAATTAAGAAAGAGTTTTTATAAAAATAATTGAATACTTCATTTGCTTATAAAAAGCTAAATCCTTGGAATGACTTAAATTTTGTTAACATTCCTAATGCAACACATCTTTTTTTTCTTAAGTCATGTCAGTACATTTTTTACATATTTCATATTCCTTATAAACATGAAATTATTAGATTCACAGGATTTAAATATAATACAGTTTCTCGTTATATAAAAAACGTACATTCAAAATACAGCTAAACATTGTTCTTCTCTCAAAAGATCTAGTGTTACATCAGTTATCTTTTATTTTGAAAATTAAATATTAATATTATGAAGTATTTCAGAATAATTAAATGAGGATGTCCAAGAAAATTGATTTCATTGCAATCACTTTATATGCACTAGGACTAATTCAACTGAGCTATTGTTTTAAGTGGATTCTGAAGCTTTAATAATATTCCCATCCAAAGCCATGATCGGAAGGTAAAAGCACTAATTATCAAACCTTCATAAATATCTTTCATATTAATCCTTGTGAATTATTTTTGAGGGTAAAATTTACATTCACATTTTTATATTAAAACATTTAAAATTGTTTAATTCCAAATGTAAGGTGTTGTAGAGTTACAACATCCTCCCCCCTCTGTAAAGCAAAATTTAAATACTTTATTTAACTACAAAAAGTTTTTAAACTATTTTTATTACAATTATTTATAGCTGCCAATCTCAGTTCATAATTCTTTTTTTGATAAAAAAAAAGTGCAAATCTTCCATTAAAATTATACAAAGAAACTTAAGCCCAAAATGATTAATTTTGTTTTCCCTTCATTCTACAATAACTATTAAAAGGTAATGACTCAGAATTGCACTTTTGAAAAAAGAATCAAGGACTTTTATATTTGCAAAATTGATATATTTGTTGAATTAAAGTTACTGCTAAATTAATATTGTGTGGTTACCTTGTTTTTCTAAAAAAATAAGTCTGCAAATTCAAATTCCCAAACTATGCAAAAATATTGATAGGAATTTTTGCCCTATCATTTTTAAATATTACTATTGACGTTTGCAGGTTCGTAACAATTTAGACTCTCATGTTTTCAAATCATACTTAAAGTCATCAATGCAAGATTTAATAAAAACAAGTGCAGATTTAATAAAACAGTTTGTTTAGGTTTTATGGCACAAGGTCCAAAAAGGACAAGCTGCGCCAAATTTAATAAAACAGAGTATCAGTACGAAAATATTTGTAAGACTTATAAGAGTTTAATAGACAATGTCCCTTCCTTTGTGATAAAAAATAACAAAATTGATCATCAATAAATGAACATCCCTTTAATATGTCTACATATAATCATAAAGAATAAGTTCATTCAAAGAATGTACTTATTCTTTATGATTATACGTAATTTATGTAAGTGTACTTAAATTATCCTTTTAATGATTAAAAAGTCAGAATGTTATTTAAAACCACAACAGTGTAAAAAAAGTGATTCACACAACAGTGATTCACAAAGCAATTAAAAGGGAAAATTAAAGTGCAGCAATGGAAGATTGCTAGTTTAAACTTACCTATTTAATTTTTCAAGACTGATAAAGATACAGTGTGCATTTAATAGATTCAAAATATAACTTGGATGCGTAAACCATGGCATTTGCTCATAAATACTGAACAAGATTTGTAAACGATTTAGGATTATTCATTATAATAATTGCACATTTAACTTCTCAAAAATCTTATTACGCATCTTACAAACTAAATATTAAAGTTATTTATCATAAGTAGTGAGTTGTCATTTTCATCATAAAAACTAAGATTATAAAGTAAATTTAGAACATACATAAACAAAATAAAAATAAATAAAAGATCCCTTTAAATTTTATAACACTTATAAAATAAAAAAAGCAAAATAGTAGAAAAAATTAATAAGAAAAATGTAGGAATATATAGTATCAATGAAAAGTGTATTTAAATGCAAATAAACAACTCAAACTCAATAGCAAAATCGTGCTTTATTCAATTATCAACAAAGGCTATGAGCCATTTCAAGCATATAGGAAAGGCTTTTTCATATCTTAAAGAAAAAAACACTTCTGTACAATCTTAAATTTCCTTTAGCACAGTTTTTGTATCTGCTAGATAGGAATTTATAATATCGTCCTTTGCAAATAATCTGGCTGAATCTTTGGAAATTCATCACTAATTTTGATGATGTTTCAGCCTTTGGATAATGCTTTTTTTTTTATAATATATACATAAACCACACTTTTGTGCATAGTTCAGTCTCTAGCAAGTCACCACACAGCATTGTCAAAACATTGAAAAATACAAAAAGGAAAAATTATTCAAATACGACTTTAAACACTTGAAGAGCATAGAGTAAATGAATTTTATTTCAAATATCAATCACAAAATTCTTAAAATATATATATACCTATTAAAATATATAGAATTTCATCATGGTTGGAATGAATATCAACACTATCAATATTTTTCTTTGGCACTGAAAACTATTTTTTTAAAAAATGATATTATTCATTCATATTAAAAATAAAATAATTTTATTCATACATTTAATTTAAAAAATAATTGGGAAGTAGGAGACAATATCTCTTATTAAACAATAGTGATAGAGAAACTTAGAAAAATTATATATTTCAATAAATAAAACTTTTACTTATGGCCTACGAAATTCTTACACTTAACATATTAAATTTGTTACAATAAATCAGCAAGAAAATAATAAGTATGAAAGTAAGCAATACAATAATAATTCTAAGAATACTTCTTAATGCTAACAAGTTCTTTATGAACAAATACCTGATGAAGGATCCATTCCAACACATGACAAGCATAGTTAAAATATCTTAGGAATAAGGAACATATTCAAAATATACTGACATATTTTTTATAAAATGAGCAAATCAAAGTAAGAAAACAAATTTTTACACACATTATAAATGGAAAAAAAAGCTAAGTTTTCTTTTTATATTAAGTGACCATATTAACGCAGCTACAATGTGTTAGGTGTTTTAAGAATCATCCGAGTCTGAAGAACTAGAAGTAGTATTTTCTGTCGGTGGGGGCACACTTGGAAATGGTGCAAGACGGAGAGGGCTCAAATTTGAAAGAAGATTACGACGCATACCATTTTTCTTTAAAATCTATAAATAAATTGAAATTTTAAATTCAAACACACAATAATTTAATCTATAACGTTTTACATATATCCAGAATTAGAATAAATAAGATATATATAATCATGGAATAATAAAGTTTTACCCCATAAAAAAATTAATCTTAGAAAGGAATTTTTTTATAAAAATTTTTTCTACACTTCAACCGATATAAAGGGAATATTTAATTAGCAAACACAAGTATATTTCAAATTTCATTTGAATTAAAAAAATTATTTTAAATTGTACAAAATTAAATTTGGTATTAAAAAAATTGTACATAATAAAAACTGATGCATGTATATACTAAATTATAAATTATTTATAAAAAAAGGATATATTTTCAAATTTTTGTAAAACCTTCTTTTAAAATATCATTTCAAATAGCTATTTTTTAAAAATAAGAAAATTTTGTAAGTTAACGTACCTTTTCCGATCGCAGATGGAATTCCCGTAATTCATCTTCTGTTAAAGGAGCATAATTTTCGTCATCTGATACTTCTCCTTTCCACCCCATTTCACGCAATAATCTACAATAAATAAAATAATAGTGAAATTTCAAAATAGTATACATTTATCAATACAAAAAAATTTATGTCATTTATTTCAAAATCTCATTAAGTAACACAACTCAGCCAACTTAAAATTTTAGATTATTATTATAATTGTTAAAAAATATTTAATTTATATATACATTTTGTATATTTTTAGAAACTATAAAAAATGTTTAAGTAACATAGAATAACAACAAAATTCTGTGAATAAAAATTAGCTTATTGTATTTTTTCAAAATCTTGTAAGCAAGCTATCCTATGCATATTTCTGTTACTAGCTGATCTCAAACACTCCATAAATGTCTGATTTAGTCTCAATTATTCAATAATATTTTATGAACTGAATGTTTACATTCTCTTTAATTTTTAATTGAAAATTTTTGTTAAGATTTAACTGTTATTCTGAATACATGCCACCAAATATTTAAGAATGCAATGGGAAAAAAACAATCTATTTAACTAAGGACTTAAATTTGAATATAAATAACTGACATAAAAATATTAAGAATTTAAATGCTTATGCACTTTTGATTGATACATTTTAATATTTAATAAATTACTATGCTACAACCATTTTCCCTAAATATTATAAAAAAAATTTTTTTTTATATAAATTTAAAGAGAATACAAATAAATATACTAAAGAATTGAAACAAGGTACTTTATAATGTATTACCTTTCTTCTGCTTCTAAAGAACTGGATAAAATGCTTTTTTCTTTTTCATCACAATCATTAAACGACAATTTAGAAATGTCAATGCTATTTACATGAGGTTCTTCAGAGGAGCTTTGAGGGGATTCCTGCAATTAAATTTTTTTTTTTTTAATTTTAAAAAAACCACAAAAAAAAAGATCTTTAATAAATTTAACATATAGGTTATATTTCCTTTATAAGAATTCTATCATTAGATATCTAAATAAATAAATGAAATAAAAGTCATATATTACATTGTTTTTGTTGCAGTCATTTTTCTCTAAGAAATCCCGTTCACTCTCTTCTTGCTCTTTCTTCTCATTACGCAGGGCTTTCAAAAATTCAGATTTATTTCCAGGTGCTTTAGGGTGTTTTACTAAAATTTCCATGGAATGAGTTGATGGAGCTGGTGCTGTGGAGGACTTCTGGGAAGAAAATTAACATTTTAATATCAATCACTATTATTTAATCATATTTTACTTTTATTTTTGTGATGAAATGTTTAATGGAACAAGTAGTATTTGCACCAGGAAAAAAGTTATATTATTATAAAAAATTTATGATCAAATTGGATTTTTATAAAACAAGTAAAATTTTATTTTTAATAAGTGTAAAATATAATTTATTATGAAGTAGGATGAGCTTAAAAAATGACAATACTATAAATATATAATAATTTCTTTTAAATTTAACAATATTTTTCTCCTTTAGTCAAGCCTAGAATTATACTGGAGCTAAACTTATATAAAATGCTAAGAAATAACTTGAAAATACATTGCTAATTTTTCACTTTGGTATTGCTACTTCGTTTACCATGCAATTCTTGTAAAAGAAAATAAGCTGGTTGACCACTTATTGTATTTTACTAACATTTTAAAGTGGATTCCTACAACAGATTCACAAATAAGAATAAAACCTAGGAATTAAAAAAAGAGCATGTTAACTATTTAAATGTTAGATTACCATAGAAAAAGGGATAAATAATTTTGTTCTCAATTTTCCCCTTTTGATTAAAAAATATATTCACATTAGTTTTAAAAATTCATTTAAAGGATTTTATTTTTAGTAGTTTATAAAAATTTATTTCATATTCCATTCATAAAAATCATAAAAATGATGATAAAAAAGACATTTATAAATTTTTTGAGACTGTGGAACGGGAATAAAAATCCAAGTATAGTTGAATAATTAATTTTTAATTTCATACATCTGCTTTTTATATAATGCATAAATAAAAGAAATTTGCTTTTTAACAGATTTCTATTAATTACAAATATTATCATTATGTTTCTTTAAGAACATAAATTGATAAATTAGTCTAAAAAGAAAACAATTTTCAGCAAATAATCAGAATAATTAGCAGATATGCCTTAGGAACACCCGAAAGAGAATGCTGCAATAATTCAAACAGATAAATGCAAACTGGGTCTCTTCAATGATCGGAAAATCAAAAGCATGATTCAGTCTCTTCGACAGTAAAACCAAATTAGTTGACATGACAGATTCAAACATGTTGTGGAAATGCTCAATAAATCTACTTAGAATTTTATCTTCATTAATAATAGTTCCATTTCTATTCTTATACACAGTTATTTTAGATTTTAAGTCCTTGTGTCCCTTGTTGATTGCATGGAAGAAAGCTCTGCCATCATTATTGGACTCAGGAATTTGGTTTAAAAATTGGTCATTATTGGAATTTGGTTTCCTCTGTAATTTCTTCTTTATTTTATGTATTATTCTTTCTTTACATATATTTTTATAATCATTAGCTCTTATATTAAATTTTTTAGTCAGTACAATTTTATCTCTATTTTTATTTTCAATAACAATTCTACACTCATCATAGACCAATTGGTTCTTTTTTACTTTGTTGTAAGTATTTTTAAATTTATAAGATAAACATACCTTAGTAGTAACTTTCAAACTTTCTTTAACAGGTTTTTTCATGACAGTACTTTTGGCAGGGATGAGAGCTCTGCAATTTGAAGAGCTGCCTTTGGCAACCGAAGTGACGATGACAGTGTGCGGATTGATAATGCTGGAGATGGTACTTGAGGATTTCGTAAGAGGTCCAGATGATGAAGATGCTAAAAAATAAAAATATATTACAGAAATGCAAATCTATTAAAAAGAAATCTTAACTAAAAAATTGACAGAATTTTATTAATTAACAATTTGTTACGTCATTTACATTATTCACCATAGTAACACAGAAAATGTTAATAAAATATTTTTTTCAAATAACTCAGAAAAAAATTTAACATTAAAATAAACTTTAGCTCCACTACCAGACTTCGTAGAAAAATTCATATAAATATTGAAGAAAGTGGTATAAGAAAATTTTAGTTGTGAAAAGTGAATAAAAAATAGTCTTGATTATAAATAAAATTCTTATTCCTTTATTTTTTAAAAATATTCAAAAAGTATTTTTAGTATATTTATTTATTTGTGTTACAAATATTACAGTAGTAGCAGATGAAATAGTTTTGAAACAATTATTATGCACCAAAAATAGCAATTTAAGATTAATGGATTCAGATTACAGATAGCTTAAATGGATTCAGAAAAGATTAGAGCATTAAGATAAGTAGAATGTTACCTGGACTTTTTCTGGAGCTCTCACAAGAATTCTCTCCCTTAGCAGGTTTTTTAACAAGCTGAATCTTTTTTCCAATTCCAGTATTATGAACTTTGATATTTCTAGGTTTTTCTATAGACATAAAACAATAAATTTTTAACGTATATTAGCAAAAACTTAAATAACTTAATAAAAAATCCTAAGCAAATAATTAGCATATCTTTATTTCCTCATTTAATTACATAAATTACATTCAAATAAAATCTTGGAATTGTAATTCAAAATAAAATACATGAAAATGAGTTTAAAAAAATTATATAAATGAAAAGGATTGTTAAAGATAGCAGTTAAATATTTTTAAGTGTATATTTAAAACGAAAATATTCATAGGTGAGAAGAAAATAAGATATTAATAATAAATTATTTTTCTATTTTACAGACTTTTGACATTATGAGTTGTTTTACTAGTCCATACAAGTTTATAGAAACAAGTATCTACTATATTAACATTTTTTATTCATTTGTTTGATATTCATATTAAAAACAATTTACAATTAAAGTAAAATTCCATCTTTTATTTCTTGTTAATATTTTATGTTCAAGTTTAAATTTAATAGTTTCCAATTTATTATATTTTCTAAGAAATTTCATAAATAAAATTAAAAACTCCCAAAATCGATTTTTTTTTTTTTTGCAAAATATATATATATATATATATATATATATATATACACCAATATTTTGTTTAAATAATTAAAAAATAATTATTAAATGAATAAACTTACCCCATGCACTTCCATTCAAAGCTGGAAGAGTGCTAGGTTCCTCTGAAATGTCACCTTGAAGAGATGGCTAATGAAAAAAA
>JAPDSC010031030.1:26416-38910 GCA_026290005.1 Latrodectus geometricus | reverse complement strand
TTTTAATAGAAAAGAAAACATTTTATACTACTCTCTTTTGTATATTACTATTCTGATTTTTATTATATCACTTTCCTCTTAAGAATATTTTACATCCAAATTTCAATGTAAAATATTTTATATTATTTTATTTTGTATAATACTTTCCTAAATTTTTTATATCACTTTCCTCTAAAGAATATTTCTCGTTAAAATTTCAAGAAAAAAAATATTTTTATTCTTATCTGTTATGACATGTTCCATTTTCAGTTAATCTAGTTATTAAATAAACAATGCCATGATGAGGTAAATTTAGAAATAGCATATTTTATTATTAAAAATAAAAAGTTTACATCTCATTAAAATTTTTTGTTTCATTTAATGTTTTGATAAAGTATTTAAAATTTAATTTAATTTTAAATACATAACTGTTATTTTTTTATTTTTTTCAAGTATAGTAAATAACTCATATATTTAGAGCTATAAAATAGTTAAATACTAGGAGAGCCCACATCCTTGGTGACAAACTGAAATAAAAGCGCCAAGGCAGAACAAAATGGCGAAATAAGAACTCCAGAAATACTCAAGCTTATCATATCTAGTGTATCAAATTAAGACTGGAGAAGTTTATCGCTAACCAAAATTATTCATGCCAAGGGTGTGGGCTCTACTTATAGATCCAACCTATAAAATTGAAGTATATGTACATACATTAGTTTTGGATACAAAAATTAGAAAATTACTTAACGATTTAAATTTTTCTTTCCTATATATTGCTTAGATACCATGCCATCGAGTTCTTAGAAAAATTTCATTCCTACAAAAATACTTAAAAAAGTTGACAAAAAATAAATAAAAAATAAAGAAATACTTATTATTTTGTTTTGTAAATGATCATATCAAAAAATATTTTATTTACTAATATATGATATATATTATTTGATCCTATTCACAGCATATTAAATTGGGCTATTTTCATTGTATTTCTTTAAGTTCTAATAAAGTCTCTTTATAAAAATACTTATAAGAAATCCTTCCTATAAAAATACTTAAAAAAATCGATAAAAAATTTCTGAAAAATCACTACAATAATCAATGTGTTGTCTTGAAAATAATCATATAAAAATGTTTGAATATTTATTAATATATGATACGCATTATTGATCTTATTTACAGCATATTAAAATGTGCTATTTTTATTGTATTTCTTTAAGTTCTAATAAAACCTCTTAAAAAAATACTTTCCTATAAAAATTTTTAAAAAAACCGGCAAAAAATTAACAAAAAAACAATAAAAATAGTTATGTGTTTTTGAGTTTGATCACACATATCAAAAAATGTTTGATTGTTTATTAATATATGACATACATTATTGATCTTATTTACATCACATTAAATTGTGTGTTTTTCTTCAAGTTCTAATAAAACCTCTTTACCTTCCAAGGAATTCTTAAATTTCCAAACTGATAGGTATTCCACATGCATTTACTTTCGATCCTGGTGTATGTCCGAGCTCTTTCCTCTCCTTTTATCTATTCCGAGGATCAGTCTTCTACTTCCGAGATAAAGCCTCTAATGGAGTTTCGACGTAGGAGGGATGAACGTGGATCTCATGATGAAAAAGAGCAGAAGGAAGAAAAAATTTTTATATTCGCAGTGGTTGGCCTCTTCTACGCCCGCCAGCTTCGATGTTCTTTTAAAACTCTAATTTCTTTTCTGGGTTTCACCACTGTTTTTTCCACCTTCGGGAGATTTTTAAAGTGCTAAGAAAACGATGTATAAGTGGAATGGGATTTAGAAGAAACCAAATAAATCAAATGGTATTTTATATCTTTCCGAGCTTTGAAAGAATACCGATAGGATTGGCCAAGATAAGTTGTTTTTTTGCAACCATTTTTTACTTATATAAATATTTACTTGTATATTCTTGCAGTGGTTATATAGCTTGTCAAAAATAGCCATTTTTAACTTAAATACACTACTGGCCATAAAAATTGCTACACCAGGAAGAAATGCAGATAACAAAAAATGATATTTATTAGACAAATATATTATACTAGAAATAACAAATGAATAAATTTTCAAAAAATTTGGCTGGATAGATCCTGAGAAATCAGTACCCAGAACAACCACCTCTGACAGTAATAACAGCAGTTATACGCCTGGGCATTGAGTCAAACAGAGATTGGATTGCATGTACAGGTACAGATGCCCATGCAGCTTCAACACGATGCCACAGTTCATCAACCGTAGTGACTGGCGTTTGGTGACGAGCCAGTCGCTCGGCAACCATTGACCAGACGTTTTCTATTGGTGAAAAATCTGGAGAACGTGCTGGGCCAGGGCAACAGCCGAACATGTTCCGTATCAAGGAAGGTCCGTACAATACCGGCAACATGTGGTCGGGCATTATCGTGCTAAAACGTAGGGTTTCGCAGGGCTCGAATAAAGGGTAGAGCCAAGGGGCGTAACACACCAGAAATGTAACGTGCACTGTTCAAAGTACCATCAATTTGAACAAGAGGTGACCGAGAAGTGTATCCAATGGCACCCCATACCATCACGCCAGGTGATGGGCCAGTATGACGATGACGAATGCACGCTGCCAGTGAGCGTTCACCACGATGCCGCCAAACACGTATGCGACCATCATGATGCTGTACACAGAACCTGGATTCATCTGAAAAGAAGACGTCTCGCCATTCGTGCGCCCAGGTTCGTCGTTGATCACACCATTGAAGACGCTCTTGTCTATGACGCAGCGTCAAGAGAAGCCGCAGCGTCAAGAGAAGCCGCAGCCATGGTCTCCGAGGTGAGAGTCAATGCTGCTGCAAACGTCGTTGAACTGTTCGTGCAGACACTTGTTGTCTTCCAAACGACCCCGTTTCTTGACGCACGGCTCGTGACGTTGCTGCACGATCCATTTCGGCCATGCGGATAATATGCCTGTCTTCTCGGCTGCTAGTGATAGGTGGCCGTTGAGATCCCGCATGGGGTTCCGTATTATCGTCCTGAACCCATCGATTCCATATTCTGCTAACAGTCATTGGATCTCGACCGACGCGAGCAGCATTACTGCGATAAGATAAACCGCAATCCCGGTAAACTACAATTTGACCTTTATCAAAGTCAGAAGCGTGCTGGTACGTATTTCTGCTTCTTACACGAGGAATCACAACAACTTTTCTCCAGGCAACAACGTTTAAATGCAATTTGTGTATGAGGAACCGGCTGTACAATTTCCTCATTTAAACACAATGTATGTGTCGCTGCTGGCGCCTGCTTTGTCTGAATGTGCTGAAAAGCTATCATTTGCATATCACAGCACCTTCTTCCTTTCATATAAATTTCACGTCTGTAGCATGCCACCTTGTTGGTGTAGCAATTTTAATGGCCAGTAGTGTATTTCAAATTCAGCATTATTATCTTACAGAAATTTTTTTGTCGAGTGCCAGCCAGGCTGGCAGTATGCGGTGCGCTGCTCCACTTTTTCAACTGAACTATAATTTGGTATGCAGTCTACTTCTTCAGTACACACATGCCATAGGTACCCATTTATTGTGTATGCAACCATTCATATTTTATTCATACAAGGAAAGGACAAAGACAGAAGAGTGAGAAAGTACATCCATGCCCGAACCGGTATTCAAACACACGACCTCCCTATCCGCAGTCAGGCAAGCTGACCACTAAGGAGGGTGGGCAGTAGAAAATATATTGTACGAACTTAATATTTCTAAAATGCGCTTGTAATCTTAACAAGGAAAAGTTGAATGAGAAACTGTTCAAAATTCTGTTCCTTCTACCGCAATGTAAAGAAGGATAACTGTGCAATTGAAGTCGGAGCAGTATTTAAAGTTTAAAATTCTTTCTGTAAAGTCTCAATTGTGTCTTCTGGCTTGTATCTCATTGGATATGAGAAACATTTACTCACAAAGAGGAAATGTTATGTTTATTTAACTCCCAAAGTTGTAACTTTACTAATTTAACTAACTTTAGTGTTGGTTCGTTGATCCACACTGAGGAAGAAAGAAATATGCTGAGGTATGAATAAATGGGAAAGAAACTTACCACACTACTTGCTATGGAGTACAAGTTTCTGCAATAATGGGTCAATGAGTCCTAGAAACAAGTCCTGATACTTATGCTTAATACTTGTTTTATTCCATTAAAACATCCCTTGACATAATAAGAATATATTTACAAACTAAAAAACAAACACTTCATTAATGTTTATTTAGTTGTACACATCTAGTTGATTGTTGTACCGTCGATTCCTCTTTTCCCCGTTCGCTCTCCTTCCCAGTTCCAGAAATAATGCCTTTTTTCCAGATTGTGTGGTCTCGGAAAAATCTATGAACCAGTTTCCGAGGTAGGGGTAACTCTATTCTTCGTTGGATGATTCCACAACTTATGATGATATGAGCATCCATTCATTGTATTGCAAAATGAAGACATCAGAGAGCTTTCCGCAAAGAGAATATCGGCACATTTGTAAGATCTTAGAAAATGGTGGGTATTTTCAAAGAATTGCCATTCTTTTACCACCCATGCTCCAGTAAATTCTATAAATATGAGTTACTCTCGTCGCATTTTGTCTGTCTTTCTGCAGAGATTTGTATCAAAAAAACATTCTGTGCCAAAAAAAGCTTTTAAATACAGTTTTTATATATTTTTTTTAATATTCAAAAACACATTATTACTACACATGTTTTGATTTACTATGCTATATCCTTTTTTAATTTACCATGAACATTTAAAGCTATGTTTTCAGTAATTAATTACAATCTGCATTTCTTTTAATTTGTGAGACACATAATTGCTTGACATAATTGTCATAAATGCAATGCCTATTAATCTGCTGTTGATAACAATCTGCATAATAAACACATTACGACAAGAGAAAGATTAGGAGCTTTAATATATAAATACGATAGCTTAAAGAGCCATAAATATTGAATGTCTTTTTAGTTTTAACTTTCATAAATATATTTTATTTTGCATCACGAATAAAAAATATTATTAAAATTAAAAGTAAAATTAAGCTTAGATTCATGCAGTTATTTTCTCATTTATAAATCAAAAATTCATGTATAAATCCTCGTTGCAATTAACCCTTCTTTGCATAATGGTGGAAATTTCCATCATAACCTATAATGCCCAAACATTATATAAAAGAACAAGTTCACTTTAAGTTGATCGTGTTTGGATACCTTTTTAATGTCCATTGCATAAAAAGAAACATAGCTGTCGAAAATAAACAAGTGTCATTATCAGTGCTTAAAGTTGTCTCATTCCGCTGTTTGTTGTAGTTGCAATGAACGTATGATTTCGTTTATAATTTTGTTTTATTATATTAGAGTTTCTATTGCTAAAAAATTGAAAATGAGTGGAAGAAAGGTTTGTAACACGTGTTTCTGTTATTTTCCTCTTTTATTTCTATTTAGTACTAAGCTAATGATCTAATTTTGGATGATGATGGAAATTTTTAGCATATTGTTTTTTGCTAAATTTATACTATAAATATATACTAAGATTTTTTTAACCATTTTTCCTTTAATTTTGAACATGAATTATATCAACTTGATTTATTTCACCAATAAAGAAAAAATCATGCAAACAAGGGTTAATTACTTACTTTAATTTCAAGTTTATGCTTTTGAAAAGTTAAACTAAATTTTGTGATTTCTGAAAATACTGAAAAAATTATTTTAACCAGTTTTAATTGTTTCATATTTTGCAGCTTTGTTTGCATTTTCGTGGCATTATATTCTATATCTGGTACAATAATATTTTTATAGGATATTCAGCGATAATTTATTGATAATATTTAATTGTTCGCTACTGAATACTTAATATGACAGCCATAAATATTGAATAAAAAAAGATGTCTTTTTAGTTATAACTTTTAAAAATATATTTAAATAATTAAAAATGTATTATGAGTTGAAAAATATTATTAAAATAAAAATAAAACTAATAATTAGTTTGTATTCATGCAGTTATTTACGCGTTTAAAAATAAAAAATTTATATATAAATACTCGTTGCAATTAATTACTTATTTTAATTACAAGTTTATGCTTTTGAAATTTAACAGACTAAATTGTGTGTGTGTGTGAATTGTTAAACTACTGAAAAAATTATTTTAACCAATTTTTAGCATTTCATATTTTGCAGTTTATTTTGCATTCTATGTCTGGTACAATTATATTTTTTATAAGATATTCAGCGATAATTTATATATAATATTTAATTGTTTGCTACTGGTTACTGGAGTATATAAATAAAAATGTAATATTTAAAAAAATGTTATACATAAAAACAATATTAAATGAATATTTTAAAATTTATTTGATATTGAATGGTTTTTAGTTTTATCATGATATAGTGACTTTTTTGGAATACAAAACATAATATATTGCTTGTAAAATTTTGAATTCGATGCATAATTATTATTAAAATGATAATTTATATAATAAAATTTATTCTTATTAATAGTTAAGTTTTTTTACTCTTTAGAAAATCATTCAAATATTTTATTTTACATATACATATAATGTTAAATTAAATACCAATTTCCTTTTATTATAATAATAAATGCATACATTTATACATATATGAAGTTTAATTTTTTTATATACAGTATATTTTTCTTACATAAATTATAATAAAATATGTATAACTGATTCATACAATTAAAGTTTTTTACATGTTTATAAAAATTTCTTGCAACACTTCTTTAATTTAATTTGTAAATTTGAAATGGAATACCATTATCATAAGCTGAGATAAATGAATAAGTATAAACAATGTGTAAAAGCTGTAATACATATGAGTAACAAAAATAAATCATGATTTTTTCGTTTTGAGATGTTTAGGAATAAAGTAGTTTAGTTATTTCAAATAGTAAAAGAGTTCATGGAGTATTTATTTTATAATACATGTAATTATAACAAAATATTGTTCAAATCTAAATTTTATTAATTTTTGAGTAGTTTTTTATTACATAAGAATGTTAAGTACAATTTGACGTTGAAAATTAACTATTTTCATTTTTAGCAAGTTTCATTAAAAATAAGATTTGTATTTATTCTTGATCACATGAGATTTTCTTACAAGAAATCAAAATGTTATTTTTTATTTATTTATTTATTTTTTGCTTAATTTGGAATCCGGATTCTTTTCTAACTTCTTTTTTCTTACGCGTTGATGTATTACAAAATTGTTTGTGAAACCTAAGGTCGAAACATTTCACGAGATCCGTTTGTAGATCAGCAGAGGTTGAAATAAAAATTAAAAGAACCACTTTTACTTTTTTTTCACGCTTCTTTTCACCAAGATTCTATTATCTTGCACGAAGATTCAAGAATGCAAGGACAACTTTTCAAATAAATACAATAAAATAGGATTTTCTTCACAATACCAGAGATTTTAAAATGTTTCATGCATATTTTAGTATTTTTTGATGCATTTCAAATTTTTAGGTTTAGTATAAAAACTTGAGATCACCAAGTGTAAGCACATCATATTCATTCAGCTCCTATTCAGCTTACATTGTAGAATTTTTCTGAAGATTCGCAGAAATATGAAATCATTTGCGAAGATTTCTTTATTTTTTCTTCTTCATTGCTTTATCGCATCATCAGGTGCCACTGATGATTATTCAAGGAACCCTCACAGCAGAAAGCCACGTTATGTTATCTCCGAGAATCGCCTTCCCTTGAGTCCGGATTATCAAAGCAATCGTTATGACAATATTTACTCTAATCGAATGGATTTTAAGAATTCCTTGAAGCATGATGTTCCTTCTGGATTTGATAACTTCGTGAAGGACAAAAGCATTGAAAAATACACGTATGGCGAAGGTGGGATTTACATACCGCATTCTCCTAAATCGAAAGCTGATTACATCATAGAAGAAATGGTGGACCAAGACGAAAACGAATCCTCACCAAAAGTTATCGATTCACCAAATAAAGAAGTCAAGATTCTGAGTGGAACTACACCAGTTGAACAAAGTACATCACCCATTGAGACTGAAGTCATCAGACCTCCTACATTTCTTTCCCTCTTTAGAAGCTTTTTCTCCAATCCACTTGTCACCATTGCAGTCACTGTGGTACCATTGATTTTCATCATGGCTTTGATTTTTCCATCCATCTCGGATATTTTTGGAAGCCTAAATATGGGACCAGATGTCGCCACAGTTTTTGCTGGTGGTTTTGCCAGAAGTTTGGATAGCTTGGATAGTACTCTGAGTGTTGATAGAGTTCTAGACATCATCAATGAATACGGAGCAAGAAGTTTGGAGGATCCAAGATGTTTCCAAAGATTTTTGTGCCAAGCAGCCAAATCTGGCATTGAAAGCCGAAGTGGCGATGCCTGGTCTATTCCTAAGTTCGTCCAGAAACTCGCCAAATCCGTTGATGACAGACTATGGGATGCCATGGGACTCAAGTATCTTCTACATTCCATACAAAGTGGACACTGCAGTAGATTGGAATGTTCTGGCACTCCAGCCTATCAGACCGGTGAGAGGTCTTTACTAAAAAAAATTGGCCTACTCGGAGTTAAGTTGCTTAAAACTACTGAAGTAACCCAATGATTTTAGATTCCAAATGTATATGTATCAAATATTACGCAAAAAATCATATTCAAATATATGCCGATTTTTACCAAGACATTTTATGTATAAATTATCAACTCCTTTATGTCAATAGTTTTACTGAGCAAAACTATATCACACTTCCAAGTAACTGTATTTAGAAAATAAAATTATTGGATTTTAAAATTTTAGTATTTTATCAACTTTTTCCTTTGTTAACTTATTTGACTGATAAACGTGATGCTTTTTTGATTTTATTCAATGTAAAATATATATTTTAGTTTTGATCTTTAAAAGTAATTTATTAAATGAAATAGTTTTTAAAATCTGGGCGAAAATTCTATTTAAATACGAATAGAAATTCTCAAAGTTTCTTTCATGTTGACTATTAGTTTTTCAATTATTTATTTTTAATATAATATGATATAAATAGAGCTTCAAGGTAATTTCTAATAATTTTATGATTGTTATACAACAATATTCTTATCTTTATATAATTTTATTTATTATTATCTAAAATAAGTGGTTATTGATATTTATCTTCATATATGAGAACTATGTTTAGATTGTAATTCCTTATCCTGGATTCCTCTAAAAGGAATAACATTTTAATAATTTCTATTGATTTATTTTAAAACTTAATACACACACATTAATTTCTTATATGTGCACGTATTTATTTAAATATATATATATATATATATATATATATATATTATTCTATGCGAGATTCGAAACAATTTGAAGGAAAATTTTGTAAGAATAATTTAACTCCAGTCAAATGTCAACAAATACTAAACAAATTATTATTTAAGAGTATTATACACATTGAAATAACTGCTGAATTTCAATATGAGCCACACATATTAATATGATCATGGGAGAGTTCAGTTTGAAGATGTACATTCAAAAAGTTTTCATTGAAAAATCACTGTTAAATTAAACTTACTGTTAAATTAAAATTGTTAAAATTTATTTGTTTCGATATATGTAAAGAACTAAATATAATTCTATTCGCATCTGTATTTTTATTCTGTACCTTTTATGAATATTACGATTATAATATTTGTTGTATTAGTTCGTAAAAATTATTTCAGTATTTCAAAATTCTCTGCAAACTTCCATGTGAATTTCAAAAATATATTTAATAGTAAATTTCCTAAGATTAGTTTCTTTGTAAAGTAGCTTCTTGGTAAAAATGACACCAGTAAAATGTTTATTATTTTAACTTTTCTTGATAAACATTAATGAACTATGTTTTGCAAGATTGTGCAATTGCATTAATTCAACAGGAAGAAAGATGTGACACGATTCTAAATAAGTATTATGAGATAATAATTAAATTGTTTTAATTTTATATGAATTATTTCTTTTCTAAAAGATTATTAGTTACTTATATTCACATAATTTCATTTCTAAATTCCAAAAACAGCAGCACGTATAACTTTCAAATGGTAAATTTATACGTAGATTTTTCTTTAAAACAACAATACAAAGCATAGGGATTTCATCAGGAGGGAGATGGCCAACTATGCAAATAGGACACTCTTTTCTGACACACGAAAGACAAAAGTTTAAAAATGTTCGTGCTATTTCCCCGAAGAGTGTCGGTCTAAGAAGAAAATAGTACTATATGAAAATTCAAATAAATAGAATCAAAGTAATACAATGAAAAATAAGCAAAGAAATACAATGAGTAATAGGCACAGAAATACAATGAGAAACATATATCAAATACAGAAGATTATATATTAAATACAGAAGAATATGGTTGCCGAAAGTAGTAAGAAAAGTTAAATTAAGAAGTTAAAGTAGTTTATAATTTTTAATGTAGATTAAAAGTTAAAGTGTAATTAAAGTGAAAGTAGGTGTTCATATATATTCTCTGGAGAGTTTGTATAAACATAAGTTTTTATTTCTCTAACCTAATTATTGTTGCACTGTGTAATCATGAATATATGTAGCTATATCAGGTGATCTCACAATAATTGTTTTCAGCTTATGAATGACAATAAAGTCATATATAATTTCTTATTATTCAAATTTATTATATATTTGATAAATTCACAACATTTTTATCTGATTTTCTTCTCATTGTTACATCATTCCAACAATTTGTATTCTTTCGCTAATACAAAATAATGAATATAAACAATCATTAAATGAAATATTTAATAACACGAAATAATTTTTAAATTTACGATGCCATTATTCTGAAAACACTATTTCTCCGAGTTACTACTAAAGAAAAATTTCCAAAAGCTTTTCTCTGTTTCAGAAATTTTGTGTTTTTTCCCCTCTTAACTTATATTTACTGAACCATACATAATAGTTTCGTAGCTTTTAGTATCCCAATCTAAAGGAAAGAAATATTATCGAGCTAATTACAAAATTTATTCCTATCTCCGCCTTCTGGATTCGATACTTAAATAATGGTGACGGAAATTTTACATTGCGGATCTAAAGAATGACGGTGAATATTTATGAAACTTGGCTTCCATATTTATTTTCGCTCGGTTAATTTTTTGGAGCTCGTTACAGTCATAGTTATTTGTGACTTGATGTGCAGTCACACGTGCTTTTCGCTGCCAACTGGAGTGTTTTTGAAAGAGGAAATTAGCGAACTGAAGAATTATTCATCTTTTCATTCCTTTTTTATTCTTTTTTCCCTTACTGAATTCGTGAACCTTAATCGAATTGTGTCGATGGTTCTTTGAAGAGATATTGGATCGAAGAGAATTTTCGACCTTTTTAGACTGAAAGTTCTTGCAGTTTTGGAGCTTAATTTGACTTGTTAAAAATCTTGCTTTTAACTTTCAGAAGAAAACTGAATGACTCACTGATTCTGTCTTAAAGTGAACTCTCGGTTAATTAAACAATATATTCTGAAATTCTTTCGTCTCTTGGAATAAATTTCTGCAATCCAATTGTTCGAGTATTTCGTGTAATGGAATTAAAATATTGGAAATTTATTTTGAATGGTGCAAAAATAAACAAAAATTCTTTAGGGTCGATAGTTTTTGAGCAAACTAAATGTGTTTCTTATAAATGAACATTTGATTGGTTTAAACCAAAGTTCCCCAAACTTTTTTGTGTCGTAGACCCCTTGCTATGTTTTTTCGTGTTGGGTAGACCCCCTACTTACCTGATATTGATTTCCTGTAAATTTCTGACTGTAGTGAAGTTTAGTGTTAAAAACTTAAAGTAAAAACACATGTTAATTTACACATTTATTAATTGAATTTAAATTAAAACTACTTAAAATAAAATTGTGTATCTGTTATGTAAAATATACGTAAAATTAAGTAAACTATAAATAAAATAACATAAGCAATAAGTCAATATTTTTAGTGAGAAGGATGAACCGGATGCTTTAATAATAAATTATCAATATTTGGCGTCAATTTTGTAAGGGTTAATCTTAAATCTCCTCGGTTAATGATGTCCAGTCTGTTTCTTTTTTCGTTAGGAGATTGGTAACAGCGCTATATTATAAATAATGTATCTGTTTTGATATTATAAGATAGTATGATGTAAGTAAATAGGTACTATCAGTGTATGTGTTGAGATCCACTATCGTGGACCCCCATATTTATTTCATGGACCCCCAAATTTTTTTTCGCTGACGTAGACCCCTTGCAGGTTGTCATAGACCCCTAGGGGTCGATATAGACCACTTTGGGAATCACTGGTTTAAACAATGTATTTTATTTATTCAATATCCATAATTAGGTGCAAAAATAATTTTTGCTCCTGGTTTTTTTATCATCTCAAATATGTAGTTAAATTTATACAATTTATATTTGATATACAAGATTTATGCGAATGTGTAAGTCATCTATATTATAAGAGATTACATTTTGGCATTATTAGAAACTAAATTTTCTGGTTTACATTGGAAATATATA
>JAPDSC010031030.1:0-26316 GCA_026290005.1 Latrodectus geometricus | reverse complement strand
TATGTGTGTGTGTGTGTGTGTGTGTGCTTTCTGCATCTATTAATAGTAAAAAGATTCGTGTAAGTTTGCTAAAACCAAGAATTCCAAAAACTTTTTCCAGTAAAAATCTTTGCTTTGAAGCAAACACAAATCATTGAAATCCATTTTCAGAGAATATTAAAATCAGGAAAAGGCATCTATTCATCATAAGAGCTCATATCTATTTCCGTTTAGTTCAATCAATTTGATATAAACTCAATTTCGATAATAAAGCAGGGCTGTGAGCCAGCATGAAATGATTGATTATGATAGATATCAAGCTCATACCGATGAAAGTTTAAACTTGTTGAAGAATATTTTACTCTCTAGAATTTCATATTTGGTATTCTTATTTTGGATATTTTTCTTAAATTAAAAAAAAAAAAAACATTTTTTAAGTAATCAATTCTTATTTAAGACCTACAATTCTGAACAAGTGTTTTTAGTGTGCATCGTATTATGTTCTTCTATTATCTTAGAAATCTTTAGGATACAGTTTTGAATAATTAATTGAACGATTTTAGACTAGAGCGTTTTTTTTCACTATTTCAATTTTTTCCCCTGGGGCTTCTTTAGATGAAAATATCCATGAATTTAGAAAAGTTATGTAAAATGAAAAACATTTGCTTTGTACATATCGTAATTTATCATATAAAATCTTTCTTTACATATTTCAAAATTTTTCATTATGTGATTTATAAATATGTAATACATTACATTTCATGTAATACATTTCAATTATGCATTTACGCATTTTAAAATGCAATAATATTAATAGGCATATATTTATAGCTTCTTATTTAAAAATATAATACGTGGAGCAACGCAACCCATATTGCCAGCCTGCTCCACTTTTCAAATTGAACCATAATTTGATTTGGAGTCCGACTTCTTTAGTACACACATGCTATAGGTACTCTTTATACTCGGAAAGGACAAAGATAGGAGAAAGAGAAAGTACAATCATGTTTAAACCGGGATTCGAACCCAGGACCTCCTTATCCAAAAATTTGCAGTGGTTAAAATTATAACGCAGATTTTACACATATTTGAACAACTCCTTCAACTATCATTTACTAGAAATGCGTTATTTCAGCTTCAACATATTTTTCTCTGACATCAGATTATAATCGGAATATTCTTTATAAGGGATTACGACTTCACTGTAAAATTTACATGATATTCATTTTTTTTTCATAGCTTTTGCAAGATATTTATACATAATATTCATATTTTTTAATTATTATGTAGATTTTATGAACGATAATGTAAATTCATAATATATGTGTATTAGCTTAAATAAACAATCTTATTCACACGATTTATTTATTTGGAAATAATCAGTTATTTAAAAAGAAATTCTTTAGCATGCGATAAATTCATTTGTAACATATTTATAAGAACAAGAGAATAGATGCCAGCACAAATCCTTTCTTTCCTTTTTTTGTCTTGCATCTTCCTACTCAGCGTTTTGCAGCAGCGCAATAAAAAATAAAAGATTTCTTCCACTCTGTACATTGAATAAAACAATCCCCAAGGGCTTAACAAAATAAATTCGCAAGTTGTGTGTTGAAATAGAAAGCAGAGATTTAAATTTACCGAAAGCTGAAATTAAATAAAAAATAAAGAAAATGTTTTCGGAACATAAATTTTTATTTTAATGTCTTATTTTTCTAGTGAAGACTTACTATAATATACACATTTTAATATAATTTATATAATAAATTAATAAAATCTCAACGTAGTAGAATAGTTAATGTCTATTTACAAACATTCATGTTATTAGGATTCATGTAATATATCAGGATTATTAAATCACTTTCTTAACTTTATATTTTTTAGCTTATGATATTATATTTCAAAACATTGTTTTGACCAAATTTTCCAAATCATTTCGTTAACATTTATGTTATAATTTTTGTAATAAATAATTATGTACATGGTTTTTTGTAATCTGTAAGATGGATTTTATTTTGTTTTTCTCACATCATTAAAAATACATCATTATTCGTCATGGAATCAATTTCTGCAACTAAGTAAAGATTGATTTCCTATACAATCCATTAATTCTAGTTCTACAATAAAATGAATGTAGAATTTAGCTCTACCTACTTATAATTAATTTCAAAAATCTAAACAAATATTTTATGTTTTTTTCATAAAAAGAGAGTTTTTATTCAATATGTCATAGATTCTCTATACAATCCATTCATTATAGTTTTAAAAATGAAATAAATGTAAAATTTAGCATCACCTTCTTATAATTAATTTCGAAAAATCTGGACAAGGATTGTATGGTTTTTCCATAAGACCAGAAACTTTCTTCAATGTGTCATAGATCAGTGTTACTGAATTATGTGTTTGACACAATTAGAGAGTACTTTGAAAGAGATCAAGTGTGAATGATGTAATTATTTCACTTCTTAATATGATAAAATTTGATTGATTACGCGAATTAAAATCTCATTATTCTCACTAATTACTTTCATTCATTATCTTCATTGATTTTAGAAAATTAGATTAGGTTTAAAGTAATTATTTTCCTTAAATTCTAATAATGATTCACAGCGCTTATATAGTTATTTCAACCTAGCATATGACCAAATAATTAAAGACTATCTGCCGTTTCTTCACATTAACATTTTGAGGTAATTACAGTATAAAAATGATGAAAAGAATTATTTTTAGTATATAATCTTTTTGGCGAAAATGCAATGGATAATGAAAATCTATACGAGGAGAAGTTTTCAATTTTCTCTCTCTCCAAACATTATATTATATAAACTTTAAATCAATATGATTGATTTTTTTATACAAATGTGGGTAACATTAATTTATTTAATATCTTCTAACACTTCAAGACTAAATTCATAATATAATTCAATCAAAACTATTTCTTAAAAAATATTTTATTTGCTAATTAAAGGAGTCTTTTCATTAATAAAAAATTGTTTTTATTCTTAATTTTATACTTGAATATTAATGTTCGTATGATTAAAAAAAATTTAAACGCAAAGTGTTAGATTCATACGCATATTTCGTTTCCGTCTTGGGAATTAAAATTCCTCGCGGATGAATAAAAAATCATTTATGTCACTATAAAATACATTTTATTAAATGAAATAATTCAATATCTTTGCATATTTTTTTCTAAATTTACTTTTTAATCTCAAAGAAAATTAAAAACTTTAAAATTTACATCAGAAATTATAGTACACAAAATTAAGCATCACTTTTTTTTAATTGTAATTTTCAAAATCAAAAAATCTAGTTTTTTTTTTAAATTTTACTATGTATTTTAAATCCATTGCCGTAAGCGTAATTAATGTTTCCTAAAATATTTCCCCTTTTTAAAGTCATTAATGCCTGAAACATCAAAAATTCTATCTTTTTCTATGAGTATTAAAGTATGCTGGAATATATATTTAAATTTGCCGAGACTATTATAAAAATGAAATATTTTGAACTATTATCATTATTTAATTTTATATATATATAGTTTAAATCAACTGAACACTTCTGCTACCAGATTTGCAATTTTTTGTATTAGAAGTTAAATTCTCATATTTAAAAATAGTACTAGTTTAAGACTTTTATAATACATTAATTTGTTTTGTTTAGAAACACATTATATAACTAATTTTTATTTGCAGCTATTGATATTAATAAATAAAATGTAAATAATTAATATATGTTTAAGATAAAGTGTGACGACGTTTTGAAGTTTTATAACCTAGGAATTCAGGTTCAGCTTAGCCTTATGACGGGACATCATCTACAAAGCGAAAACTTTCGGGTTCGATTCCAATCTCTTATGACAATCGGTATGTGGTTTACCTTTGTGTTCTGAGAGTTTGTCCTTCGAGATGGAGACATGGGAGTTTTTCGGATTTCTTTCCTTGCGACATGTGAATAAGGTTCACTATCTATGAACATTTTCTATTAAAGCAACCTAGCTTGTAAAACAAAACTACAGTAGACAGGCTCTTTACGTTTCCAACATTACTGAGTCAAAACTAAAGAATTTAGGGACATATATATTTTAAATTGTTTGTATGACACAAAGGGAACTTAAAAAAACGTCGATTGGATCCTAGAAGAGCCCACACCCTTAGCTCGAATAATATTCGTTGGCGATAAATTTCGTCAGTCTTGTGATCCTACTTTGATAAACCTAACTATTTCTGGAATTCTTATTTCACCATTTTGTTCTGCCTTGGCGATTTTTTTCAGTTTTTCATCCAGGGTGTGGGCTTTCCTAGGATTTAACCAAAATGTTAATTTAAGTTGCACCGCAAGAAACATTTAAACGATCCATTTTTCTTATAAAAAATTGTTAGAACTGGATTGCTATATTTTATTGAGAATTTGTAGATATCTTTAAATCTTACTCAACGGTGCCAAGAATATTTGCCCAATTTTGAAGAATTAATGTTATTTTAAGTTTGAGAGTAGTATATTGATCTCCAATAAATGTATTAGCCATTATGTTGGTAGATACGATATAGTAGTTGCTATGGAAATCATATCATCTAGAAGCCAATTCAATAATTATTGTCTATAGAAATATTAAAGAAAATATTACTCATTTTTGAGTATCTGCAACCTGTCAGGATTATTTTCGATTTGGGAAAGCTTGTGATCATTTGAGTGGTGAAATGTTATTTTCAGAAATATTAATTCAACTTTCTTAATCACACCTTATATATGTGTACAAGTCAAACAATTTGTATTAAAATGCTTCTTATATTCGTTGCTATGGAAACTGAATCCAATTGCGCAATTTCAGTTCAATTCAAGTCCAATTCATATTTAACACAGCTTGCATTATTTGAGAATTGTAAGATAATTGTATTTAGACTTTGAAAGAGGTGTATATTTTCTATGGGTTTGAAGAATATTATGTTAATTTAGTATAACAATGCAAAGCGAACAAAGTAATTTATATGAATGAATAAACGAATTTGGTTTAAAAAAAAATTTCGATTTAAATTGACATTTATTTTGTTTGAGGAAAGAGCAAGAGAAATGCAGAATATGTTACAGTTAAAATTAACCCTTCTTTGCATAATGGTGGAAATTTCCATCATAACCTATAATGCCCAAAAATTATATAAAAGAACAAGTTCACTTTAAGTTGATCGTGTTTGGATACCTTTTGAATGTCCATTGCATAAAAAGAAACATAGCTGTCAAAAATAAACAAGTATCATTATTAGTGAAACGAGTTTAAAGTTGTCTCATTCCGCTGTTTGTTGTAGTTGCAATAAACGTATGATTTCTTTTATAATTTTGTTTTATTATATTAGAGTTTCTATTGCTAAAAAATTGAAAATGAGTGGAAGAAAGGTTTGTAACACGTGTTTCTGTTATTTTCCTCTTTTATTTCTATTGAGTACTAAGCTAATGATCTAACTTTGGATGATGATGGAAATTTTTAGCATATTGTTTTTTGCTAAATTAATACTATAAATGTATACTAAGATTTTTTTAACCATTTTTCCTTTAATTTTGAACATGAATTATATCAACTTGATTTATTTCCCCCATAAAGAAAAAATCATGCAAAGAAGGGTTAAATTTAAATATATATTTTTTATATTTATTATTAATTTACTGTTAGTTTATTATTTACATAAGATTTATTAATTTATAGTTTAAATTAAATAACGTTATTGATATAAATTTTTAATTAACTAATTATAATTATTTTAAAGTATGTATTTGGTCATTATGCTTAACTTAAATGACATTTCTTATAGTAGTTATCACCAAGTAGCCACTGAAAACTATCATATTATTTCAGTATCTTTTATAAGTGATCAGCTGCATTCACATATCGTAAGGGTAAAAAATCAAAACAATTTTCAAGCACTCATTCCCTCACGTAGCATATAGGGATTAGAAATAAAATACCTCTATTTTCTGTTATTCAACTAAAGTTGGGATTAGATCCATAGAGTATACCACTCCCAAAAGCATAGTTATATAGTTAGATAGTAATGAGAATATATATATTTCATAAATAAATATCAATAAATCACATTAATATCAATTTTTCCAATCAGTCACAGAAATTTAAAGTAATGTAGTTTTCATGCCATAAAAGTTATTTGCTTTTTTAAAATCGGAATAATTTTCTAAAATTAAAAAGTATAATTTTAAATGTTGAAAGGTTTTCATAACATTCAAACCAATATTATTTATATAATTTACATAATACACTCAAATAAGTAAATAAAACGACAAAATATAGCTGTGCTTTAATTTAAATGATTAAATAAATGCAGTTTATAATTACATTGATCTATAAATCAAAAATAAAAAATAATTTGATAATTACTTTTAGAATCTGTTAAAAATTAAAAAATCCATAAAAAATTCAGATACAGAAGCACGAAATTTCATCTGTAATGAATATTTAAAATTTTTGAGGGAAAAAGACTTCGAGTTTCAAACATTCAAAGAAATCATTTTTATTGTTATGTATTAAAATCTTTTACTAAAAACATTAATTAATGCGTAAAAATAAATCACTATTTTAATTTGCTTTTAACTAATTACATTAATATTATTGATTGGATAGTCTATACATTGTGCATTGCTAGCATATAAATCTTCTGAACTAATCACCGATATTTCGTTTCTGTAAGTCAGTGTTAAGAAGTAAAGTAATTACATTAAGTTGGGGAAAAAGAAATCTATTATTTTTACGTGAACTTTATGTAACTTCTTTTGGATTCACTTTGTAAAAAGGTTTAAAACAGCTTTCATGTTTTTTATTTTTGATGTTGATTTTTAGGTCTTGCGCGTTACGACTACTGACATGCGGTTAACTTTGATCATTTTTGATATTATATAGACATTTTCGACGATGCTGTATCCACATGCGAGGTGCATCTCTAACATCAAAAATACCCGAACGGAATCGACGAAACAAAAATTGTACGTAACTGGTTGCTACAGTCTTATAGAGGACGATAAACACTTTTGCACAATTTTAGCCACCTGGCTATCTTTTTCGCCGTTACAAGAGATAAACGAAAATGTATCGAATTTTCTGTTTGTTGTCTTCCCTTTTTAAAACCTTGTACTCGTAACTGAATTAATCAAACAAAAAACCGCAAGAGGATATTTTAGTGTCGAATTTCACCTTTCCAACGAGCATAAATCTGAAATTGTTTTATAGATACCTCACGAGATATCGATCACTACAGACGCCTACCGAAAAAATAATGGATTACTTTTTACCGACCTAATATGATAATTTCAAAATAATTTTAACCAAATGTGTGGACTGAATCAAAATCTTCAAAAAATTGAATAGTAATGTTATACTGAAAATTTGGCTTATGTAATATTTGTTATAAAATTTATGTTTATATAAATTAGAATTTTATTCTTTCTTTTTTAATTTTGATTTAAAGTTTTGTTAAGATATTTAATAATAATAATAAAAGCTATAATATAGATACATTATTTTTTATTTTTGAAAAGAAAATTGCAATATTAGTCAGGATTTTACGATTCTTGTTTGGATTAAAAATATGCTTCTTTCATTTGATTTACTAAGTTAATTGTTATAAAGTCGGTTGCTTATATTGGTTAAAATCATTTAAAAGAATTGCTATTACATAAATCTTATCAACTGATTAACTTTCGTGACTGTTGCCAAAATTTAAAGAAAACATAATTAACTACCAAATATAATTGTTGAAGCATACTACAAAATAATTTGTTATTTTCTGTGGGTTTGTAAAATTCTGTTTGTAAATTAAACAAAAAGATAAAAATTTATTTAAACATTAAGCAAAACAATTCAGACAAAAATATTTCATATGAGAGCCAAAAAGTAAAACATTTAAATATTGTTGAATGTTAAAAAAATTATTCGAAATTAAGAATATTTTTAAATAACTTAAAAATGTTTAAATAATTTTTAATATATTTATATTAAAGCGTTTTAAATTAATTCATACATTTTAAAAGTAACAATGAATTAGTCTGAAACTTTTTAAATAAATATATTGAAAAGTTTGCTGATTCAGGCAAAACATCTAAACATATCTAGAAAAAAAAATAATTATAGAAAAACATGGAAAAAATTTTTTCTAAGCAATGCAAAATTTCTAAGCTAAAGTTTATCCAATTACTTAAATGCAACAAACATTTTCTATTCTAAAAGTTTTTCTTCAATTTTTATATTTTTTTTGCAAATAAAAAAATCTATGTAAATAAAGTCGAAAAGATATTCACCAGAATGTTTATCTTTCAAAGTAAGAGAGCTTTTGTTTTGGGAAACATCACTCAGCTTTTAATATACATAAATAAAAAGAAACATTCTACACTGTATTTCTTTATGGTTTTATTATGGCGTGATTGGAGGTAATTAAGCCAAGCGCAATCTCTAGTATTTTTGTAACGTGCATCATGGATTATTTAGTGGCATTCAAAAATTAACTATTTGTTTGTATCGTACAATAAATAGTTAAGAGCTAAATAAACCAATGGAAAAATTTTGCAATAATTCATGGTGCTTAAAACAAACATCACAGCTTCACTTGTATTGCAATCTGCTTGTATTATAATTTGAATAATATACACAACAATAAAACTTTTTTTAAAAATATTTTTAAGTTTTTCTGCTGGAATTGTTTTGTTTGATTATATTATTCTGTTTCGATTCCCCTTTTTAATAAAAAGTTATATAATTTATTGGAGCTCAGCAATTGCTGTAATATCGTGACTATATATATATATATATATATATCCGATATAGAGTGACAGGCGTTTTTCAGCAACATTACGTTATTTTAGTGATTATTGTTTCAACAGCGATTCTGGTGTCAAGTGTTGGAAAAATAACTATAAATGAAAAAACTAAAGATGATTTTAGTTTACACTTTGATGTATTTTTGCATATTTTGAAACTTGAATGTTCCAGAGTTTGAATGATTTTTAATCCTTTTTTGCAATTGTAATTGTTAAATAATGTTTCATATACAATAATTAAAAAGTTAATTACTTAAATTATTTAGTATAATTATAAACAAATCCACACACACAAACACACACACACACAAGTATGTAAGTATATCCCTTCTTTTTTCTGTGAATAAGCTTTTGTTTCTAACATAGCGAGTTCAATGTAAATAAAGTATTTTGACATATTTATGAAAATTTCTGAAAATATGTTTTGTGTGTATGTATATAAAAGCAATTATTATTTACGTACATTTGATTTACTCTTATAATAAAAGAAATGTCTGACTCTCTTTTAGAAACACTTCACTGTTTTAAAAATGAAATAAATTATACTCTTCGATAGCTTATTTCTTTTTTCCTTATTTATCTTTAATTCTTTATTGTTTTCGAAACATCCTTTCATTACTTTTCGAAATACTAGAACGATCTTGATTTCATATTTTATCTTTTGTAAGTTTTCCCTTTTTTTCCAGAATATCTGCTGCAACATTTGAAATTATTTTTCATAGCATTTTGAGAGTCATGATAAGCATTTCGATATAAATTAGCATTCGAATAAATATGACTCAAAATTTCATAAAGGTACAGCTTCCAGCTGTTCCATTGTATTTACTTGACTTATAATGTCTTTGCTTTAAAGTTGAATTTTTTATTTCCTTTATAAATTTTATGCATAGAAAACACACACAGTGAAAATTTCTAGTATTTTGGAGTAAATATAATATTGTTTATCTTTAGAATTTCCCATTTCAACGGATTTTCAATAAAATGAGAAAAACAAAATTTCAGATGAACTTCCTTGGATTATGATCATGAAGATGAGAGGATAATGAAGAAAATGTTAAACTCCTTCTGATCAACACTCATATGCATCAGAAGCTAAATTTTCTTTTGAAAAAAAATTTCGAAACTTTGAATTTTCTTAATTTTTGTTCACAGGAAATAAGTCTTTTCTATGAATTTTGGAGAAAGAATGGATTATATGCTAAGCCTTGTTACTGAAAACGAATAATCTATTTTTATCTACATTTAAAAATTATCATTCTGAAATATCGAATATTTTAAGTTATAAAATTTAAAAACAATAATAGTGGCATCTTCATTTTAGAGTACTTGTTCTGTTATTTTGAAATGTTTTTATGTCTAGCATATAAAATCATTCATTCTTAGTTTTTCAGCAAATCTTAAAGATTTGATTTTTTAAACTATACACACACCGCCTCATATCCAATTCTATCTTTGTTACATTTTGTACCATTTAATATGCTTTAAATTAACTTTGTTATGTCTATTAATAATTAATAAAATTTATTATTTATTTTTTAATTTTATTATTATTATTTATAAATACATAATTATAATATTAATTATTATCATTATTAAATACATAATTATTTAATTTATTTAAATTAATAAAAAATAAAACAATAATGATGAAAACTATTATTAATAATGAAATGTCTATTAAGTTTTTAGTATTTAATAAAAGTATTATGGACAATAGCTGAAACTTTCGCTAAAATGGGTAACATTCTACTAAAATACATTTATTTTTATGAAATTTTCAAAAATTAAATTTTTTACTTTTAAATTATTTACTGTAGATGAAAACTATTTTATAAAAGCATGCTTATATAAATGTTTACGTCAAGTTATTTAGTATATTCAGCTTAAATTCATGTTATATGATTTTTTTTTCAACGGGCAGTACTGGGTAACTAACTCTTCACCATAACAAGGCCGGAAACTGCTACTCATTTAGCGTTATCCGATGGTCATCTGTGAAACAAGTCATGGATGCGAGTATCATTACCCACGTCACACCATCACAAACCCGTTTATAGAGTGGGCCACATTCATCCATCATCTTAATGGAAAGCACAAGAACACTGGGAAGAAAAGGAAATGCCCATGCCTAAAACGGGAATCGAACCCGAAACCAACAGCCCAAGAGTCAGGAACGTCAACTACTGCAGCCCTTTGCACGCGCACACACACAAACGTGAGTATTGTTGCAAAATAGTTGAATAGCTAACATTATTTAAGAAAATATTCCTATTTCTTTATCGAATCGATACACTTATTAGAAATTTTCACGCACTGTTAAACTTTCTAATGCTCATAAATCACTGTGAATTGTTTGTATTAAAAAATCAATCCGGCTTGCTTTAAATTGTAGTAACTTTTCCATTAATTAAAATTTATTTCATGACATATCTCTCAAGGTTTTTCAAATAATTTTTGTTAAAAACTTTCTTATTATCTTTTATCTAAAATTTATTATATATTAAAGATTATTATGGTATCTTTAGGAACATAAGCATCCTTTTTAGAGTTAAAATAAACTTTTTGGCAAAGTGACATAAAATTTTGAAATTGGCATGCAATAAAATCTCCAGAGTAACAAAAATGGAAAACTCTCTTTTGACGAAATTAAATGGGTTCCCGTCTTAGAAGGCAGAGACACGCTTAAATTTAGAAGAGAGACTCCAGTTTAATAGCTTATCTCAAGGATTCACACACACACAAGCTCTTAAATTCTCTTTTTTCGACTTTTCGGACACAGAAATGTACTTAAGCCCGATTTCCAGACGGAATGACATTAAAGATTAATTCTAAAACTTGAAATTCAATGGTTCATTCAGAACTTTCAGTTTTCAAGAATCTTAAGATTAAAAACTTTTAAATCTTGAAATTATTGTAGAAGAGATTATTTCAAGTGATTAACTTTAAAAGAAATATAAAAATATTTTTTTTAGGCAAATTTTCTTCAATCAATTTTGTGGATGTTAATATGAGTTTTAAATTCTTCTGGCAAATAAATAAGGATTTAAGATGGAATACATTTTATCAAAAAATTCAACTACCTCATTAAAATTACATTGCCTGTTGTGTGATAATTATTCCAGTCAAGTTATGATTAATTAAATAAACAATATCGTTATTATTAAAATAAAGCAAATTAGTTGCAAAACTAATCATATTATTCCCTCATATAATGATTAACATAGCAAAGAGAATAGTGCCGTGGCTTATAAGATGCTCAAATGAATTTACATAATTATTAATTATCATCATCAAGCATTAACCTAATTATTGTACGAAATAACCTTTAAATTAACTTTATTGATATACAAAATAAACAGATGAATGTAATTCTTATTAATTTACAATTTTTTAAAACAGTAAACTACTTATATTATTAATTATTTAATAATATTAGATTCTAAAAGCGAAGTAATTTTTGATAATACTTTGTTAGAGAATGTAATTAGGATAGACATTGTTTAAAACAAAATTATCTTAAAACGTAATCATTAAATGTATTTATTATATAATGTATACATTTAATGACTATGTTTTAGGAAATTAACAGGATTGAAATATGTATAAAAAAGTTGTTTTTTAAAAAGTTATTTTAAATCATCCATTACATATAAGTAATAAAATTTGGGTTATATAATAAAACAACTATGCATTTTATTATCTAGAAATTAATACTCATAGATTTAGTTTTCATTTATTTCTACATGTTTGCATACTTCTTACTCTCTTGTAAAAATTGTACGTGTTAAATATAAATACTAAAATTTTGTATACATTTGGTTTATGTTACACATATATTATTACTTATCAAATTTAATAATTGCAATGGTTTCTGCAATTAATAATTGGTAAATACATTCAACATATGAAATACAACTATCGCACTGAAGTATATAAATCGTTTGAATTCTATAGAAATAACTTTAATAGAACTTTCAAATTATTAAGAATTTTACGTTTTGAGTCTTCCTTAGAAAAAAATCTAATGAATTTGAATTGTTTAAACTATAATTTATCAAACTTTATGTTGTGATAAATTTCTTAATAAATACAAAAAAGTGTATGTTGATAGTTTTAGAAATAATTGTTTTAAAATTAAAAAAAACTTAATATTTTTGTTTCATAAATATAATTATTTGTCTAAAAAACAATCTGAAACAATTTATATATAAAGGATTTCAAAAATCAAAATATTCTGAATAGGTAAAAAGAAATTCTAATATAGGAAAAGCTATCTCATCGCTGAGAAATGATATTATTATCAAAGTAGCATGTTCTGACTTCGAAATATCATGCCAGATGGTATCGTTTCATATTTTATTGCATAATAAATATGGTAACGTAATAAGCGTGAGATTACGTTTCATGGAAAACTTTCGGTGCTTGTATTATGGGGAACACTAACCATTACCATATTTATTCCTTTGAATGTAATGCACGGCTCCACTCCATATTTTATCCTGCAAATAACATTTTCGTCCTCCTGCTACTTTCTCGAGAGCTTTCACAAAAAAAGCTTAAGGAAAACGAGCTTACAACACAAGAAAGGACTTATATTGTACCAAACACCTCTTCAATACCTTACAGTTTTCCTCTTTTATTAAAACGAAGCGAATTTATTCGCTAGTTTTCAAATATAGGCTGTTTAGATTCGTGACCGAAATTTCTGAGTTAATTGTGAAGTGTATTTTCTGTAGATGTTAAAAATTAATTTTGTAAAATATCGGCACAGTTGGAATATAATTCTTTATGTGTATTTTTGAATCTTTTGGCTATTAAAAATTTCGCCAAGTTTGACTTGATTGTTACATCATAGTTTCTTTCGAAATAAATTATCTAAATAGGGATCCCTCAATAAAAACATAAGTATAATTATGAAATATTAGGATTTTTTTAAAAAAAAGAAAATACCTTTACTTTATCTTAATAAAAATTATAGTGAAAATATTTAAAGCAAAGTATCTAAAATTGTCGATGAAAAAATTGCCCTCCGATGAAGTGTAAGGCAGGATTGCCGCAATATAATTTTTAATAATTTTAGTATTCTCATTCTTCTGCCACAAATTGCCAGATAAATAGTAAAATCCACCAAAAATTCAAGCGTGTCTCAAAAGGAACCAATTTATTGGATGGAGTGTGTTACCAATTTCCAGCAAGCCTGAATTTAGAATAATGGTGTTTGAATGAGAGAGATATTTTTAAATTGGTGACATGTTTCGTTATTTTAAATGCATTTCAGAAATAATATCATGAAAATTTATGTCTTAAAAGCTTATTATGAAAAATCTATTAACCATGATGTTAAACTCAAGAAAGATATGATCTTAATACTCATGCACTCTTTTAAAAAAAATAAGGAATTAAAAAAATTCTGAATTTCTTTCCATCTTTAAATTCAGGATGTCTGTATATCCTAGTTCATAAATTCCCCACTTAATTTTATTGAAGTTAAATCTCACATTATTTTTTATAGAATTTAAATTGTAAAACAAGATAAGAAATAGCTAAAGTCTAAGAGAATACCAAATATTTTTTTGAGCAACAAAAAAATGCTATATATTTCCTAGTTTATTTCTAAAGTATTAATAGAAATTTTAAAATATTATGTTTTAATACATATATTTTTCTAAAACATTTATAGAAAAAATATATGAAAAATGTTTATAAAAATTCAAGGAATTTCTATAAATATTTTCCATACCTAACAATAAACTTAAATCAGACTGGAGATTTAGTTTCAAAACAGTATTTTCATAACTCTTCCTATTGTAATTAAATGTGATTGTCTGATATAAATTAATTTTTATGGTGAATGTAATTTAAGTATTTTAGATTGAAAATGCTAATAATATTTTATAGTTAAAACCCGAATTGTGTAACGAAAGTTCCATAATAGTTTAAATATTTGATTTATATATTCAAAGTATTTCTTTAAATTTTTTCTTTTATCTAAAAATCTTCATTTAAGTATTTAATAAATTCAGAATATAATGAAAAGTTAATATTTAATGAAAAGGTATTATAAAGACTAATGGAATATAAAATAAAAATAAACATGAATACTATTGCAGATTAGTAAATTGTCATTAATTAGATCTTACTATATAGCAGAGATACAAATATTTATTCACTATCAGTTAACAGAAAAGAGGATTAATTTATAGTTAAAATTGTAAAGAGGTAACCAGCTATAATGTAACATTGTTTTTTTTTTATGGGATATTATTATAAAATATATTGGTGAAATTACTAGTAATTAACTCTAAGAATATTGTTTTTATTTTTACAATAAAAGAGAATAATAATATTAGATGTCATAAGAGTTTTAGATTTTGATAATTTAAAATACAGAAAAGGAATAGTCAAAGTTCAAATATGTCTAAATATGAAAGTATTACCGACAAAAGTTAATGCAAGTGAATTTCGAAACAGTAACAACTAAAGCTAAATACAAAGTCTGCAATAAGCAAAATGTTTTATATTAAAGTGAAGAGTTTAGTCTGCTTTTGCATTGAAACAGCATAACAAATATTTTTTATTAATTCTATTGTTTATATGAATCATATCTGATTAAGATAGTTTTCTAGTATGATTTGTGTAATTAACAATGGCGTCAATCTTTTAGCAGTGTTTTTATAGTTGTATGCACATTGGAATCCCTTTATTCTTGAAAAATAGACTATTGGTAAAGGTTATATTTTTAGAAATTATCAGAAAAAACATAAAATTCTGAGGATTGATTAAAGTCCAGACATTAATCATATATGCCTTTATGGTTAAAATATTAATTGATAGTGATCGTGTTAATTACTTACTTTTTAATGTAAACCAGTGATTAGTATTTATAAAAAAGAATAACCTTTAAATTAATGTGTGTTAGTTGTTATAATGTGTTTTCCTGTACCATAAATGTTAGTGCTGAAGATGTTATCAAAATGGTAATATTATCAGTATCTTTATTTTAATTTTACTTACTTTTTGGTTTTTAGCTTTTGAAGTTATCTTATGCTTTCAAATTTTTCAATAGTTTTGATTGTTTGAACGCATTGAATTTTTAATATCAAGTAAATAACATTGATAAATGAAGCCAAAAAATTGTGCACCAAGTTCTAGATTATTTAATGAGGAATAGAAATATCGTACTTTTATAAGCCTATACTTGTCAATGAATATTTTTCCCATTAAGAGATGATAAAATATCATATAACTCCTGAATTATTTGCGTTTTTCAGTGCTTACTGATTCCCGCTTTAAATGGGGAACAGGAAATACTATTCTTTGCAGTGAATGCTCATGTCCGATGTAAGGATTCTTTTAAAAAATTTCACGGCATCTGGTTCTTTAATAAAGGCGGTGAGAGTGATGCTTTTCGTGACATATATTGCTTTATGCATCAAAAATGCACAAAAATAAAATTTTCTTTCTTGTTCGTTCTGGCTGTAATGTTGCCAAACCATTGTGTCATTCCTTCGTAAAAACTGATCCGGTTGAATTTTCTCTATTAACAACAGAAATCTATTTATAAAACTTTCTTTAATGCTTTCATTAAAATATTTAACAAAAAAAGCAAACAATACAAACGAATGGAGCATAAACGAACTTTTTTTTTTTATCAAAAGAAAAATGTATACCATTAAAAAAGTGTCATTCATTTTTTAGGGACACAGATAGCCTCTGTGAACACGTTAAAATTTAATTTATTTTCGGTTTCCATGTACAATTTTACTACTGAATGATGTATTAAAGATTGATGATTTCGTCAGGGTTGATTTTAAACATACCAAGAAAATATTGGAATTTCACAATTTTTTTATAAATAACTTTGATTATCTTACTTTCGAGTAGTTGTTTATTCTTAGATATGAATTTCATTTACTATAATACTACATTTACCTATTTTTAATTATTGACATACTCTCGGAGAATATAATAATAATAAGTTAATATAATAATAATTATTTATTGTCGAGTGCCAGTCCAGGCTAGCAATATGAGGTGCGCTGCTCCACTTTTCCAACCAAATCATAATTTGGAGTGGAGTCCGACTTCCTCAGTGCACACATACTATAGGTACCCATTTGTAAGGTAAGCGACCATTCATAAAAGGAAAGGGAAAACATAGGAGAGATCGAAAGACAAAATACATCCATGATCCTGGATACGAACCCAGGATATCCCTAAGCGCAGCCAAGGAAGCTGACCACAGGACAAGGTGGGCGGTGAAAATCACACATTATGATCTTGAATGAGTGTGTATATAGGAAGGTTATTATTTTATAATGAAGGAATTACACGGAAGAAAAATGGATAAGCTAATATATATATATATCTGTGAATTGTGGAACAATTTTATTTTTTCACGCAAATTGTATAACTTTTATATTAAACAATCTTTTAAATTTAAGAAAAAATGAAAATATATATAAGTACAATAAATCACGGAAACATAAATGAATTTTTAACAACTGTATCCTCTTACTTCACATCCCTAAATTATTAGTACATATTTATTCCAAAATTCCGATTCTGCTTTTATCCATTCAATTACAAAATAACGCTGCAGATGACATTTCCGAATAAATCTTGACGCTGATTGATAGTAGATGAAAATACAACGCATTTAAACAATTATTTGAATTTTGAGCGGGTAGTATTTACTCTATCATTTATTAAATATTTCTCTGTTATTTGTCCACAGAATAATGAATTATATTTGTGAATACAAAATAAATTTAAGTGCATAAAATTTAGGAATGATTTTCAAAGAAAATATTGAACTTTTGCTTGATAAAGCATTATAATTACTAACTTTTCAGACTTTATTTAAAAACGTATTTCCTACAATTTGATATATAGTGCAAAATAATAGTGAAATAATACACAAACTGTAAAAAATTTCTTTTCCATTCTGTATATATATATATATATATATGTGTGTGTGTGTGTGTGTGTGTGTGTGTGTGTGTGTGTGTGCGTGTGTGTGTACTTACAAGTTTTTTAAATTATGAAAAATTGAAAAATTTTTGCGTTTTGTAAAAAAAAGTATTGAGGATTCAGAAATTAGCCAAAAGATTTCTCCCGAAAGGTAAATTTCAGAGTAACTGTTGCCATTTAAAAAATTAAAAGAGAAAAGGAAAAATGACAGTTAAGAAGTTGTTGATCAGCATTGAGTAAGTATAAAATAATATTTTCTACACATTAGGGAGAAAAGAATAGTTTATAAACATTTTTGTGGGGAATATTACTAAGTGACAAGCAATGTTTTTTTTTTTGTCTTCTCTGATTTTCATTTAAAATCGAAATAATTTTATTAAAGTTAAGTGCATTGTCCCAAATACTTTGTAGTAATTTTATTACTATCTCTCATCTTAGTCCTCTTTTATTTAGAGAGAGAGAGAAACCCTGAAGAATCAAACATACAAACACAGAATCAAACATACAAACACTTACATACATTCATACAAACACAGATTCATACAAATAGACATTATCCTCTACAGTTGCCAAGAAACATACAAATTTCTTGGCAACTTTATATATTTTCCTTGAATGTCTTCTTACTCCAATCTTACAGTTAAAGTCATTCAAATATGTAGATTAGCAATCCTATCCATGGATAAATTATTCATTTTATGACTAATGGCGTCAAAAATAAAAATATTCTTTGATCTTTTGTTAAATTCTTAGAAATTTGGAAACTTTTCGGATTTTTTCTCTTATGCAGAAAAAGACAGAGTAATTTTCATATTATATTTTATGACATTTGATGAAGATAAATTTAACAATCATGTATTTGTTTATTTTTTATTCGACAGTTACACGGACTTATTTCTTTGAAGCAATGACCATCACACAATATTTTTTTTGTGGATACTTCACTTAAAATATTTCTTAGATGATTGTGTACGTCTTTTTTGAATTTTTACTACGATTTTGTGTATTGAAATGAATATATATCATTTTATATTATAATTATATTTTTGTACTGACTGATAACTTTGCAATATTTTAGTCGGGTATTACACATAATTAAAATTATGTGTAATACCCCGATAAAATATTGCAAAATTATTAGGAGTATATAATAATTTTAGTATAATATTAATGAGAAATAAATGCGGAAAATTTTCTTCAAGGGTTGCGAATGTATACACACGAATTACACATGTTTACACATGTATGAATTACCTATTTTTTCAAGAGCATAATTTATACACTTTAAAATATATCTGATATTACGTAAATTTTGGTTTAATGTTATAATTAATTTAAAGCATGAAAATAATGGAAAATGGAAAAAATTTAATACACATTTATTGTGCATAAAAATATTTGATATCATATTTTTTAATATTAAAAATGTTAAATTGTACCATACATATTAACAATTCGGCATCTTGTTATTATGATTTAAAAATATGGGCATATCGAAATACAATTAAATTACTATTCAAATTATGCAATTTTAATTAATTAAAAACATTTCCATTAGTTTGATATTTATCTTGATATGCGAAAGGATTCGAAAGGAATTATATTTAATAAATTGTATGGGAATACAATCGCATTAAGAAGATTAATACGCCTCAAAATATCTTATATTAGACTAAAATTATATACTATGAGGGCTGTAGTAATTTAAAGCATAGTTGATTATATAAATTAAAATTGTATTTCCTTTCAATCGAGTGCTTAATGAACTACGAAATTAATGAATTGCATCCATTTATGAGATAGATTTGTGGAACTTGAACAAACAAAAAAGCGAAAACTATTGCCAACTGCATAAAGGAGGGTATATAAGTAGCTACAATGTAATTTTAAATAATTTTATTAAACTTCGAAAACTAAATGATAATTTAAAATTAATAAAGTGATTATAAATTAGAGGAATATATTGAAATAATGAAGTTCTGAAAAATAAACGCACTACTTTTGGCTTATGCAGTCTTACTCTACATGGCTTTTTAAAAAGAAAAGAAAAATCTAGATAATAAACAGACTTGAAAAAGTGGCTATTAGCAACGGCATACATCCTTGTCAACTACATTACAGGCAAGAATAATCCTCTCTTAATGTTACATTTTTATGCACCAAGAAAAATTGATTACATACCATTACCAAGATCCGAAGCAAGCAGCCAGTTGCTAAATTAATCTCTTGGTAAAATTAATCAATCTTACTTGCCAAAGCAATTATCTTTTTATTTTGTGTTATCTGAATTTCATAACCTTCAAAAACAGAATTAATTCATCATAATGCAAGACGAATTTAAGTAGTAGACGGACGAAGATTTTATGTCATCTAATTTAATTAAAGTTAAGATAAAAATATATTACATAATTTGAATAATATTTCCCTAAATTTTTCTTGAATATATTTATTTTAGTATAAAAATGTCATTTCGGATTCCTAAAAATTTCTAGAATTTTTAGATTGAATTTTTAGATAGATTTTTAGCATAGAATTTTTAGATCGAATGCTTGTTTTTTAAGAAAAGTTTCTTAGAAACAAAGGAATATAAATAAAATATTTCAGTGTTATATTTGCATAAAGTAAAACAAAATAGTAAATATTGATCTTACATAAGAAAATGCATGGTGACAATGTATGCTTTTGGCCCCATTTTTGATTGCTAAAACTTTGATTTCATAGTTAATGTAATGACTTCAGTATTTGCATAGCATTTAACGTCATACTGCATTGATCATTTTTTAAAAAATGATATTTGAAATTACGAATTTTACGCACAATAACTTCATATTTTTAATTATATTTTATGTGGAAAACATTTAAATTATGTGAAATGAGTTCGAATACAAGTTCGTTTTTTTTTTGTATAATTGTTTAAACATTAAATCCAATTAAGCTTTTTATAAATTTACCAACTGATCTATAATTCTAAGATACATAAAATTACAAAATTTCAGTACTTTATTTTTAAATCACAAATAATTATTTCAAAAATATTAAATTAAAATGAGATTTAGTTTTCAGATGTTCATCTTAAATAGTATTTAATCGATATCGAATTTTAAGTGAAAGAAATAATGTATTTGTGCCAATGAAACTGTTTTAAGTTGACCAACTGATTTAAAATCTTACACTACAATTAATAAAAATCATTCGTGACATTTCTTTTGAAAAAAAAATCCCAGCTAATTAATTCAAATCACTCCCATAAAATGCCAGATTATGTTTTCAAACATCCATCCCAAATGGTAAACAACCGAAACTGTAGATGCAGGAATAACGCATGGGAATGTTTCACTTAAAACTCAGTTGCATTCCTTCATTCTCAAATACTTCCCGTACTTGCACGAAAACCACTAGAATGTCATCACGTGACTGTGCTTGACGTCAGCACTATTATTGGAGAATCGTGGAAGTGGAGTAGGTTGCGAGGAGGAGAGGATGTTTTCAAAAATCATTGGGCTGACATCAGCATTGCGTGATGATGGGCTCAATCTTTCATCGTCCGTGTTTTATTCTTTGATTTCTCATGCATTTTTGCAAAGATATTGCGCCCCTGGTTAGATAGTAATCGAAATGATTAAAACGCTTGTAGCAAGCAGTTTTTCAGTGATTTATTTCAAAGCTTTTGAATAATTTTTAAAAACGAACTGAATGGTGTGAAAGCTATTTTCAAAGTTAAATACATTTTTAAGGATTTATTAGATGTTTTTAATTTTCTTACTAATCTTAATTATGAATAGTAAGGATTTTATTTTATTTTTTTTATCGGTCCTAAAAATTACTTTTTCAAATAAATAAAAATAGCTTATAATTCGAAAAATTAGTTTCAAAAGTTAATAATAATTTAGGTGAAATGCTTTATTTTCCCTTATAACACAATTTTCAGAAAAAAGATTATTTCAGAGTTATTTTCTGAATAACTCTGTAATAAGCTATTTTCTATAGTTAAATTATTAACTATAGTTAGTTTCAGAAAAAAGCGGTCGTTGTTAACCCAAACATAATATTTCAAAATGTTTAAGATATAAAATTCATCCTCTTTTTTTAATTAGTTTTTGATAACGATATGTTTTTTAAGCCTTTCAGTTGCCTATAAAATATATTACTGCATGTTGTATCATATGTACTAAGTAATTTTTTAATCAATTTCTATTTTTAATATGTTTTATTTTCATTCAGATTTAATAACCTTAGAGAGAAATTAGTTTTTTCAAATAATTTTTACAACTTTAATTTTGGTATTTTAAGTATTAAATATACATTAGTTTTCATATGCATTTCTATAAACATTCACGAAGTGTGTCAAAAAATTAGTACTTTAATCTCATAACATTTTGTACTGTAATTACACGAAATGATGATTTGTAAAAATTTTTCGAGGGTATTCTATATTATTTAATGAAGCAAAAATTAGTATTTACATTTAACGAAAACATTCGATCATAGTAATATGTTATTTTATATCTAATATATGCTTTAACATCATAAGAAATAGCATTTATTTTTGCAAGATTATTCTACCCATTTCAAAAGCAAATTATGTGCATTTTAAATTGGCAAATAAAACAATTTTTTTTACATTTTTTTTACTTAATACAAAACATTTTAAAATTCTATAAAATCTGATCAACAATATATTTATTTTTCGCATTCAAAATTATTATTGAAAGCTTAATATTTTAATTAATTTCGAACTTATAGCATGGGTTTTTAAATCATTAACCTATCTGCAGTTGGCTAACTTTACTATTACTAGATTTTCAACTTCTAAGATTTTATACTGCATGCATATAATAGCAATATTTTCTCTCTGAATCCTATAATAAATAAATGGGTATTTAAATAGGTAATAAATAGATTTTTAACTATAAATAGGAATTAAAAATTACGTAAATAAAAAATTTAAAATTTTTTTATCAATATTTTTAAAATGTCATTAGTGGTTAATTTCAACAGCGTTAGGTTATTTAAAAACTTTTATGTTTAAATAATCTTCTTTCATAGTTACACTGTCAATTATTATATATAAATTTATAGCTTTGTATTTGTGATCAGAGTTTGAAAGGGGAAGATTAAAAAAATTTAAAAATAATTTTTATCCCGGTACTTTTATGTTAGGATCATGCTATCTCTTTTATGAATAACAAAATTAATAAATCAATATTTCTTAAGCAGACTAATAATGAAGAAATTAATAATTGAAAACAAAGAAATTAGTGGACTAATAACCTGGGATTGCTCTATTCGACTAACCTTTTTCAGATAAAATATTTCATATTCAATAGATAAAGAGAAAAAATAAGTTACATCATACATTAAATTATAATTTCATAATAATCAATGTCTCTAATAAACATACATGTTTTTTTTAAAAAAAAAATAAAATTATATACTTAAATTATTTTTAAAGATTATTTCAAAAAATCAAACATTTTCAATAAGTTACTTTAAAATTATTTTCTGAAGCTTTTTTAAGATATTGATGTACAAAATAACGACGAGTATTCAAAATAAAAACATTTCAATTTTAAAAATTAAATTACAGCTTTTATAAAGTAATAAATTATTTAAATCTCACAAAAAATAAAGCTAATTTTACTGTAAAATAATCTATATAATTAAATATCGAATCATTATTTATTAAATATTTTAGTAATAGATAAAAGGAATATAGTTTTTCAATATATAGTTTCCATTGTACTTTCCTTGAAAAATTATTTACATTTTTAATAATTTTAAAAATTCTATTTAGAATATAAATTTAACTTCAATTATTTTGTTTCACTTGGAAAACAGGAATAAACAAAACTATGAAATGCCAAATATATAGAAAACGACGAATAATTTAAGCATTTTTAAGAATGAAAATGAATTTTTTTTATTCTTTTGCTGGAAAAAATATTGACATAATGTTTTGTACTCATTTTATGAATTAAATTCATGAATACAAAGATATTTTTCAGAATTTTGAAAAGTTATGGAATATGTACTTTTATTATTTTATGAAAATACAGATCATAAAATATTAAAAATACTATATTTACCAATTAGAGTCACCGCAGCAAAATTTAAGTGGAATTAGCTTTTAATCTATTGTTAGAAAAATTCTTTTACTAATAATAAAAAGTATACTTATAATTAGTAAAGAAACTTGCTATAATTATAAAGAAATTTCTTTGAAATTCAATCGGCTTAAAAAGTGTTGGGGACGCTAATACTAAGTACCAAAAATACAAGTATTAAAATACTTTTAGTTCCTACTCAACAAAATTTTGTATTCAAAAATTCAATAGAAAAATTTTTTATAATAAGCTTACAAAAAATAATCAATTTATCATGATTTTAGACTTTTCTTTGCTATAAAATATTTTCACATTCTCTCAAAAAATTTTGAAAATATGTAATGATTACTTTAGTTAGAGTGATGTTTCAAATTTATCTTCTTACACAAGAAAATTTAACAATTTTCTACATTTCAGCCAAAACAGCAATTGGTCAAATTTTTATGCATAAAATTTTATATTGTTCATATGTGCCCATATAACTTAATTTTTAATTGATTAATTGTTGTAAATCAGTTTCATCTAATGCAATAGGATGCCAAAAAAAACTTTCTACATTTCAGCCAAAAGAGTATTGGTAAATTTTTTATGCATAATACTTAATATTGTTCGTATGTGCTCTTATAGTTTAATTTCAAATTCGTTAGCTGTTATTGCCAGTGAAATTCATATAATTCAATTGGATTAGGACTTTTAAGGCGTGTTACAGCAATCTCGTTCTACATATTGAATGAAAGGATTTCCTATTTAATCAGTGAATAATAATGGATCCTTGTCTGTGATTCGATCCTATTATGGGAAAAGTCCCTCCGCCCTTTTGTATTCAGGTCCATTATCCACTGCAGACAGCCCTTATGAGACTTTTCAAAAGATATCGATCAGGGAATTCCTTCAGCCTTTCAAATCATCGTGGGTGCTCTTCATTTAATCAGTTTAAAAGACAATATTACTCAATTTAGCGCAATAAAAGAAATAATTCCTTTATTTCCAAAAACTGTTGACTGTTAAATATAATAATAATCGTCAATTAATGAATAACATGTAACTGAAATTTTCTAGTAAGGACATTTGCTACCACATCAATTATTGTTAAATTTCGAACTTAATATTAATGGAATCTAGTTATTTCAATTTTTAGGTTAAAAGTGAGTTTTGATTACATTGTATTGAAGAAGGAAACATTACAAATAAAATTATTTTTTTTCGATTTATAAGATAATAGAAAAATTTTAGAAATGTGTTTACTTATAACTTAAGTATACTTTTATTTAGTTTTCAAAATGGGCAACTGAACATAAGTAATATAAAACAACTGATTAACTATGTTACAAATAAAAATATAACAGATTTTCATTACATATGTTCTGTTTTTATTGCTTATAGAGTGTAAATGTAAAGGATGTAAGTTAAAGCATGTTTAAACTGAACATAATATGCACTTCTTTATTTTTACTTGTCAATTTACCAATTTGATTGTTAAAAAAATTATTTTAACCTGCATGTAATATTCTTGCAGTAATATAATTATTAAAATTTGGAGTTAATAATTTCAAAATAAAAACATCTTTGTTTTGAATTGCATTTCTTTTCGTTGTAAGTAGGCAATTAAAAAAGTGCTCTACCCTTTTGTTCAACAAGCTCATGTTTACAGCACCGCGGTAGTCTAGTTGCTTGAAGTGTCAGTCACTTTGCGAAGTTGTGGGTTTGATTCCCCGCCGACCGTCGTGTTCACTAATGGCGACTAGGACACGTAAAATATGCCCTGGTCGCAATGTCCTCTATGTTCCCATTCCAAATTAATACCCCTGAGGATGTTAAGAATCAGGCCTTGGGGTCTTCGTTGGCTTCCTATCTCTAAATTCGAAGACCCAGTTGCTGCCGCCATCTATGAGCCAAGTTATACTTCCCTCTTGAGAGTGTACTCTGTTCAAAAACGTCCTTTTTCTGGCTTCATACGCGCAGGCCCAGACGGGCGTCATAAGTAACAACAACATGTTTTCGAATCTCATCTTGACATCGATGTTTGCAATAATTCCGTATCTATTAAATGTGTAGTTCCCGGTCAAATCAGACTTCGCATGAACAAGTAACCATATAATGAAAAACAAAAATCTTATTCTTTTTTTAAAAATTCAAGAATAAAAAAGAAAAATGGAATTTATTCATTCAATTGCACCAATCTTTTTGATTGCTTTTAACATAAGTAATGATCTAGAAATTGTTTTAAATTGAACTATGGTAGGTAGAAATATAACTGAAAGGTTTTGTTTTATAAGTCTAGAACAACGGTTTTTAAAAGTTAACATAATAATAACAGCTTATTTTATCACATCATCAGCCATTTTTTTACTATGTGAGTTTATTAATTGAAATATTAACATTATAACATATTTAAAAAACTTATAACTGTACATATTATTATATAATATTTTAAAAAATTATATAAATA